>JAJHZJ010000106.1:1800000-2072500 GCA_023548195.1 Bettongia penicillata ogilbyi | reverse complement strand
GAGAAACCATAGCAAGACATCACTGTAACCTGAGATCACAAATTCACCCATAGGTAATTGTCCAGGTCAGAAACTGCAGAGCAGGGGTGGGCTTAACTTCAGGTTTAAGCCAGCAACTGCGATCTCTCTGCGTGGATAATATCACAGATTTCTTACCTTCCCCACCTCCCTCAGCAGCAAGTCAGGATTTCCTAGAGTAGATCATGGGTTCAGCTCCAGGACAAAAACGGAGCTAAAGTAGGAGTTTGGAGAGTTGCAGAGTAGTGGGAGGTTTCCTAAGTGGATCACATACTTAGCTTACCCAGAGAACAGAACCTTGGATCTTGGGCTCTGCCCTGGGCTAAGAACAGAACTAGGCCATCAGAATGGATAACTCAGAACATATCATGGGCTCAAACCCAGGTGCTGGTCAGCAGGCAGTACTAGTCTCCCAGGTGGGTTAGTAGTTTCCATATTAAAAGAGTGGAGGCTTGGAATAAAATATTCTGAAAGACAAAGGAGCTTAGATGACAATCAGGAATAACCTACCCCAGTAAAATTGGGTATAATCCTGAGAGAAAGGCGGGGAGGGGGGAGAAATGGATATTTACTTAAACAGAGAATTTTCACTTATTCCTAATGAAAAGACCAGAGATAAATAGAAAATTTGACATTTAAACATGAAACTCAACAGCATAAAAATAAGAAGGATAAAAAGGTAAACATGAAAGAAATCGTAAGGGACTTAATAGGGTTAAAATGTTTATATTTCTATGTTGGAAAATGATGCATATAACTCCCAAGAATGTTATCATTATTAGGGCAGTTAGAAAGAATAGACACAAACTGAGGGTATAAATTGCAGATTGGATTAGAAACCTAAATTCAATATGAAGAAACTGAGAAACACATATAAAGTTAAAATAAGGGGCTGGAGCAGAATTTATGATGCTTGAGCTGAGGTAAAAAAGGAAAGGGTAGCAATGATGATCACAGACAAGGCAAAAGCAAAAACAGATCTAATTAAAAGAGATAATTAGGAAAGCTACATCTTGCTAAAAGGTACTATAGACAATGAAGTAATATCAATATTAAATCTATATGCACCAAATGGCATAGCATCCAAATTCTTAAAGGAAAAGTTAAATAAGTTATATTGTCTATACATTAATAGTGAAACTATACTAGTGGGGGACCTCAACTTTCCACTCTCACAATCAGATGAATCTAACCATAAAATAAATAAGAAAGAATTTAAGGAGATGAATAGAATTTAGAAGAGTTAGATATGATAGAACTCTGGGGAAATTGAATGGGAATAGAAAGGAGTATATCTTTTTCCAAGTAGTACATAGCACGTACGCAAAAATAGACAGGGCATTAAAACCTCACAAACAAATGAAGAAAAGAAGTTTTAAATGCACTCTTTTCAAGCCATCTTGCAATAAAAATTAGAATCAATAAAGGGATTTAGAGGCATAGTTTTAAAATTAATTGGAAACTAAATAATCTAATCTTAAAGAATGCATGGGTCAAAGAACACAACGTAGAAATAATCAATAATTTCAGTAAAGATAATGACAAAAATGAGACAACATGTTAAAATTTGTAAAATATGACCAAAGCAGTACTTAAGGGCAACTTTATATCTCTAAATGATTATGTCAATAAAAAAGAAAGATTAATGAATCGAGAATGGAGTTAAAAAAACTAGAAAAAAACAAAATTTAAATCTCCAATTAAACACTGAAATAGAAAACCTGAAAATCAGGGGAGGAGCCAAGATGGCGGAGTAGAAAGACTCACATATACTAGCTCTGAACCCACAGCCCATAAATTTCCTGTAAAAAGAACTCCCCACAAAATCTGGAGCAGTGGAACCCATGCAGCAATGGAGGGGAGGAGATTTCCGTTCTGGAGAACCCTGAAAAACCGACCCCAAAGGTCCATCACACACCGGACATGGAGCCCACCCCCTGTGCTGCCCTGGCTACGTGGCCCCAGAAGAGTAGATCCGAGCAGGCTTCGGGGACAGAATCTCCAGTGGCCGAGAAGGTCCCTCCACCCACAGGCGCTACAAGTCAGTGAGAGAGACATCTGGGCTGGGCTGAGAGGGGAACAGGGTATCTTCATGACTCGGGCCCCCTCGGGAGGCAGAGGCAGAGGCAGTGGCAGAGGCAGCAGCAGAGGCAGCAGCGGCCCGGGACTCCCCAAGCAGGAAGGTGCTCCATTGTTGAAGGTCTCCGCATAAACCCCCTGGGGGAACTGAGCCTGGGAGGCGGCCCTGCCCCCACCTGAGAACCTGAATTTAATCTCACCCTGAATAGCAGCCCTGCCCGCCACTGGAAGCCCTGAGGCTGGGGAGCAGCATTTGAATCTCAGACCCCAAGCACTAGCTGGGCGGATCTAGGCAGGGGTGGAGAGGAATCTCAGAAGTCAAGTAACTGCCTGGGAAAATGCCCAGAAAAGGGAAGAAAAATAAGACTATAGAAAGCTACTTTGATGGGGTACAGATGTTCCTGCCTTTCAATTCTGATGACGAGGAACAATTCTTACCATCAGGGAAAGACGTGGAGGTCGGGGCCTCTGTATCCCAGGCATCCCAGGTGGATGTCCAGTGGGCTCAGGCCATGGAAGAACTCAAAAAGGATTTTGAAAATCAAGTTAGACAGGTAGAGGGAAAACTGGGAAGAGAAATGAGAGAGATGCAAGGAAAGCATGAAAAATGGGTCAATACCTTGGTAAAGGAGACCCAAAAAAATGCTGAAGAAAATAACACCTTGAAAAATAGGCTCACTCAATTGGCAAAAGAGGTTCAAAAAGCCAATGAGGAAAAGAATGCTTTAAAAAGCAGAATTAGCCAAGGAAAAAGAGGTTCAAAAGCTCACTGAAGAAAATAGTTCTCTCAAAATTAGAATGGAACATATGGAGGCTAATGACTTTCTGAGAAACCAAGAAATCACAAAACAAAACCAAAAGAATGAAAAAATGGAAGAGAATGTGAAATATCTCATTGGAAAAACAACTGACCTGGAAAATAGATCCAGGAGAGACAATTAAAAATTATGGGACTACCTGAAAGCCATGACCAAAAAAAGAGCCTAGACATCATCTTTCATGAAATTATCCAGGAAAACTGCCCTGATATTCTAGAAACAGAGGGCAAAATAAGTATTGAAGGAATCCATTGATCACCGCCTGAAAGAGATCCAAAAAGAGAAACTTCTAGGAACATTGTGGCCAAATTCCAGAGTTCCCAGGTCAAGGAGAAAATATTGCAAGCAGCTAGAAAGAAACAATTCCAGTGTTGTGGAAATACAATCAGGATAACACAAGATCTAGCAGCTTCTACATTAAGGGATTGAAGGGCATGGAATAGGATATTCCAGAAGTCAAAGGAACTAGGACTCAAACCAAGAATCACCTACCCAGCAAAACTGAGTATAATACTTCAGGGGAAAATATGGTCTTTCAATGAAACGGAGGACTTTCAAGCATTCTTGATGAAAAGACCAGAGCTGAAAAGAAAATTCAACTTTCAAACACAAGAATGAGAAGAAGCATGAAAAAGTAAACAGCAAAGAGAAGTCATAAGGGACTTACCAAAGGTGAACTGTTTACATTCCTACATGGAAAGACAATATTTGTAACTCTTAAAACTTTTCAGTATCTGGGTAGTTGGTGGAACCACACACACACATACACACACGCACACACACACATGTACATGCGTGCGCACACCCACGTACACACATGCACGCACATACAGAGACAGAGAGCACAGAGTGAATTGAATAGGATGGGACCACATCTTAAAAGAAATTAAGGTAAATGGTGAGAGAGAAATGTAGTGGGAGGAAAGAGGGTGAAATGGAATGGGGTAAATTATCTCTCATTCAAGAGGCAAGCAGGAGACTTTTTAGTGGAGGGAAAAAGAGGAGAGCTGAGAAAAAAAACATGAAGTTTACCCTCATCACATTCGACCAAAGGAAGGAATAAAATGCACACTCATTTTGGTATGAAAACCTATCTTACAATACAGAAAAGTGAGGGAGAAGGAGATAAGCAGGGTGGGGGGGATGATGGAAGGGAGGGCAATGGGAGGAGGGAGCAATTTGAAGTCAACACTCTTGGGGAGGGACAGGATCAGAAGACAGAATAGAAACAATGGGGGGCAGAATAGGAGGGAGGGAAATACAGTTAGTCTTACACAACACGACTGTTATCGAAGTCATTTGTAAAACTACACAGATAGGGCCTATATTGAATTGCCTGCCTTCCCAAAGGGAACGGGTGGGGAGGGAGGGATGGGGAGAATTTGGAACTCAAAGTTTTAGGAACAACTGTTTAGTACTGTTGTTGCTACTAGGAAATAAGAAATACAGTTAATGGGGAATAGAAAGTCATCTGGCCCTAGAGGACAAAAGAGAAGATGGGGACAAGAGAAGGGAGGGATGATAGAAGAGAAGGCAGATTGGTGATAGGGGAGATTAGAATGCTCAGTGTATTGGAGTGGGGGGAGGGGAGAAAAGGGGAGAAAATTTGGAACCCCAAATTTTGTGAAAATCAATGTACAAAGTTAAATAAATAAATTTATATTAAGAACAAAAAAACAAAGAAAACCTGAAAATCAAAGGAGAGATAAATAAAAATGAAAGTTAAAAAAAATTCATCAAACTAGTAAATAAAACTAGGAGCTGGTTTTATGAAAAATCAATGAAACAAATAAATCACCAGCTAATTTGATTTTTTTAAAAAACAAAAATTATCTGCTTTACTTCCTGTGATCTTTTCTACCTCTTGTTTGGTAATAAATTCTTCTCTTATTCATCATGTATCTGACAGGTAAAATTTTCCATCCTTCCTAATTTGCTTATGATATCACCTTTCCTGTCTAAATCACATACCCATTTTGACCTTATCTTGCTATATGATGTGAGATTTTACTTTGTACCTAATTTCTGCCAAATTGCTTTCTGGTTTTCCATTTTTTTTTTTTGTCAGGTAGTGAGTTCTTGCCCCCAAAGCTTGGATCTTTGAGTTTATCAAACCTAGATTATTACAGTCATTTCCTCCTATGTATTGTGTACCTAATCTATTTCACTGATCCGCCACTCTATTTCTTAGCTAGCATCAGATTGCTTTGATGATTAATACTTTGTAATATAGTTTGCAATCTGGTACAGCAAGGCTACCTTTCTTCATATTTTTCTTTCATTGATTCCTTTGATATTCTTGATGGTGTGTTTTTTCAAATGAATTTTATTATTTTTTCTACCTCTATAAAATAATTCTTTGATAATTTTATTGGTATAGCATTCAATAAGTAAGATAATTTAAGTAGAATTGTTATTTTTATTATATTGACTCAACCTACTCAAAAGCAATTAATACTCCTTCATTTGCTTAGATCTGTCTTTATTTTATGAAAAGCATTTTGTAGTTGTGTTCATATAGTTCTGGGTTTGTCTTGACAGGTAGATTCCCAAGTCCTTTATATTGTCTGTAGTGATTTTAAATGGAACTTTTCTTTCTGTTTCTTCCTATTGGACTTTGTTGGTAATATATAGAAATGCTGATAATTTATATCCTTCACCTTTGCTAAAGTTGTCAGTTATTTTGATTCTCTAAGTATGTATCATATCATCTGCAGAGAGTGACTTGTTTTCCTCATTGCCTAAATTCTTATCCCTTCTAATTTTTGATTACATTAAATGAAAAAGGTTTAGCACAAAAAAACCCTATATAGTCAGTGGTAGGAGAGATGACAGAGTCAGCATAAAAAAAAATTTTGACAGACTAAAGTAGAAAGAAGAAACCAAATTACCAGAATCAAAAATGAAGAGGATGAATGTGCTATCAATGAAAATGAAATAAAAGCATTTTTAAAAGCCCAGCTGCTTAAGGATGGAATGGTGGATATGGGACTAAATAAAGCTCCTATGAAAAAGATCTGGTTCTTGTTTGTTTGAGCAGGTATCAAGCTCAACCCAAGTTCACAGGATGACATGACTATCAGCCTACATCAATAGAACCAGTACTCTGGAACTCTTTCCCTCCTCATCTCTGTCTCTTGGCTTCCCTGGCTCCCTACAAGTCACCTAAAACCCCACTTTGTATAGGACTCCTTTTCCAATTCCAATCACCTTTAGTTCTGGAGTCTTTACATAGCTATTTGAATGTTGTATCTCCCTTTAGAGTATAAACTGCTCAAAGTCTGGGACTATCATACTTTTCTTTGTATCCGCGGCTCCTAGTACAGTGTAAGGCACATAGTAGGTACTTAATAAATGTTTATCGACGGACTGGCTATAGAGGTGATAGTGCCATAGTATTCCCCTCTGGTCAGACCCAATCTGAAATGTTGTGTCCTATTCTGAGAACCTCATTTTAAAATGAGGCCATTTATGAGTTTGAGAATATTCCAGAAAGCGTAACTAGGCTAGTTAAGGGAACTCAAAATTACATCACGTAAGGATTAGTTGAAGGACGCTGGGGTGTTTAACTTGGAGAAGAGAAAATTGACAGAGGATTTGATCTCTCTCTTTATGTATTTGAAGGTTATGTTGTCAAAGAGGGATTTATCTTGTTCCACAAAATAAAGACTAGATTCCCCAGTCTGCCACTTTTCACCTGTGTAATCCTCAGCAAGTAGAAATTGCAAAGATGTAGATTTTGGCTTCATTTGAAGAAACACGTTCTAATCAGTAGAGATGTCCAAAAATGGAATGAGCTTCCCCAGGACTTAGTGAGTTTCCTGTTGGTGGTGGCCTTCAAACAGAGGCCTGGCAGTTACTTGTTGGTAGGTACTCCTGCTCAGGTATGGATTGAACTGGTTTGCCTTTGATAGCTTCATCAACTCTGACCTTCTACAACTAGTCCAAGGCCACACAAGAAGCTCACACAGAATAAAGATGGGAAAGCACTTTAACTGTTAGACCATACTAGGTCTCAGCCAATACAAATGCCAAGCAATAAAAAAAATTATTCCGTTATGTATAAACCAGCACGGTATGGCTGTGAATTGAGAATCACAAAATGCCATAACCTCTAAAGAATCAAAATCAGGGGAGACCGACAAAAAGACAAAGAGACATATGAGGAGCATACATAAGCGGTGACAGAAGAAAGCAAAAAGAAATTCTGAGGGTGACAAAAACAATATTCTTACTACATTATTATATTTAATATCCACTTTAAAAAAATTATATCATAGTATTTCAGTATTTCACATGTAACCCAATTTTTTGATTCTTCCTTGTATATTGATATGTTTGTGCTTATTACTGATTTTGTTCATAATAAAAATGAATTTTTAAAAATAAAAGAAAAAATAAGTAGACTACAGTGTATTACTGGTGATGAATGATGTACAAGGATTTGTGTAAAGGGATCTCATTAAAGAAGTATATTATTGGGAAATGAAATGGGATGGTATTGTCGCAAAAGGGAGGGAGAACTTAGAGATAGCTCAAGAGCTACACTGCTCCCAATGTTAAAAGACCTGTAGGATGCCCTAAATGTATGTGCGAATTAAGAATCATACAGAATGAGAAGGATGGATGGGCAAGGAGGGGCAGGAAATAAGTCTTTATCAAGAGCCTACTACATGCCAGCCATTGCACCAAGCATTTTACAAATATTATCTCAATTGAATGTTGACAAAAATCCTCATTTTATAGTTGAGAAAAATGAGGCAGGCAGAGATTAAATGACTGGTCCAGGATCACACAGCTAGTAAGTGTCTAAAGCTGGACTTGAACTTCCTGACTCCAGGCCCAGTGCTCTATCTACTGTACCACCTAGCGATCTCATGATATATACCATTAGAAAGATTATCTGTATTACAGAAATTCGTTAAATCATTGAAATAAATATACAAGACAACTGTAGACTAGTCTAGATTAATCACACATGTTATAATTGTTAAATATTTACCACATATTATAGGTTAAACTAAAAAAAAAAAAAGAAAAACAACTTTTCTTGTCCTCTACCCCATGAAGCAGGAACTACCAAACAGGAGTCCATTTTGCTGAGTGGAGATTTAAAAAGCACCAGGAAGGTTATTTTCTGCCTTAAAACACCTAAAATTCATCATTGCATGGTCTGAAACATCTTAGAATTAGAAATCAATTTGAGGTTAATTAGTGCAAATAAATCTATGGTTCCCCATTGTCTCTAGGATCAAAAATTAATTTGCACCTTTGGCATTGAAGCCCTTCATGACCTGGGTCCAATGGATCTTTCCAGATTTGTATTCCCTTCTCTTCAAGCCCTCTGCAGTCCAGCCAAACTGGCCTTCCTACCAGTCTTCACCTCTGACATGCCTCTTCTATTCACATTT
Source organism: Bettongia penicillata ogilbyi (assembly GCA_023548195.1). Classification (NCBI taxonomy): domain Eukaryota; kingdom Metazoa; phylum Chordata; class Mammalia; order Diprotodontia; family Potoroidae; genus Bettongia; species Bettongia penicillata. Next base: position 2,064,174 of record JAJHZJ010000106.1, on the reverse strand, counting down.
TTCCCCAGGCTGTCTTCTGTACCTAGAATTCATGCCCTCCTCACTTCTACCTCATCCCAAGTTTCCATTACCTTCTACAGGCAAAACATAGTAGCAGTCTTCCTTGAGCCCCTAAGATGCTGGTGCCTCCCCAGCACAATTTACCCAATGTTTATTATATATATATATATATATATGTATACATAACATATCTCTCAACAGATTTTCTCTCCTAAAATAATGTTAACTCCTTGAGAAAAGGCACTATTTCAAGTTTTCTTTGCATCTCTCATGCCTGAGATATAAGTACCTAATAAATAATTTTTGATTGATTCACTGAAAGGGTGGGTGTCTCCTTCATACACCTCAATTCGATCAGATCTCCTAGTGCTGTCAGTTGATGACACTCAGGGACTTGAGTTTTGAGAGGGATTGAAGGGAGGGAGTATTGGATACTTCTAGGGAGGTTAGGCCCGATGGGAAGGTTGAACCACAGCAGAGTTTTGCTCACCCAAAAAAAGAGACCTAGGATTGCCCACACTAATAATAAAAATCCATCTTGTGGTATAATGAAAATAACCTCCAGGATGGACCAAGAAGAGCCTGGTTCTTGAACTTATTAGTTCTTGAACTTATTAACTATAAGACTATTGGCTACCCAATCTCTGAGTTTCAGTTTCCTCATCTATAAAAAGGATATTACAATACTTAAGAATAGACATTTCCCATGGTTGTTATATGAGCCAAATGAAATGATGCTGGGTAACACTCAAACCCAGACCAGCCCATGGCTCCTTGGATAACCTCTCTACTCCTATTGCAGCAGCCTTCTCATGCTGGCCATACCTCTACCCTTAAGGTGTCCTCTTCCAATGGGTGAATTTCCTCCCTACCACCACTACCCGGGGAAGCATACACACCAGCCATGTCCACTTCAAACCAGAGCTTGCTAATGACTCCCTGAACTATCTTCCATTTCTCTCCCCTCCAATTCCCCCTTTATTTGTCGTCTCTCCCTCTTAGACAATAAGCTTCTTAAAGGGAGGGCATATCTCTCTTTTTGGCTTACATTTGTATCCCCAGCAGTTAGCACAATGCCTGACACATAGTAACCACCTAAAGATGCTTTATCTATCTATCTCTGCCTGTGCTTTGAGATCAAAAAGCATGGATAATTGCAGCTATTATAATTATAATAAGTTGAAGCCATTACATTTTTAATTTACACAAAGCCTTTTTTCCCAAAGAGCTTGAAATACTGATAGACGCTGAATATGAGTAAGAGACTTAGAGGTGGATTTTATGTTGAATTGTCCTCTAAATATGTCAACAGTGACTTTTATTACAAGGGAACATGACTCAAAGAAAATCTCTGTCTATAAGCTAATTAAGAAGGGATGTAAAACTGTGTCAAGCCAGGACAATGTTGAAGGAGGGATGTTGAATATATTGAAAGTGTTGCATAAGCCATTTTTTCACCCCACCCCTCAAAACATTTAATACACTCTTGGGATAGCAAAGATCTGTTTATTGTAGCAGCACTTTGGACTACAACTGATTTTCTGTAGCCTGGGTATTAATTATCATCTTGTGATAAAGGGAATTTAAATTATTTGTCAGATGGAAATTAATTGGAAAGTCTAATAAGAACAATTAGAAGTCATGTGGACATAACACAGCTTTTGTTCCTTGTTCACATGCTTTGGATTCTCAAAGATCCTTGACTCCACTCACTGAAAATAGATACCCCCTTGACCTCAAAGAAGTACATACGGTCACTGAATAAATATCAGACTAAGTAGGGCCCTTGATGTTTATAGAATGTTGTGCTGACCACAGATTCAGAGATTCCAACCTTCTCATTTTGTAAATGAGGAAACTGAGGCCTGAAAAAGGGAATGATTTTTCCCAAGATAGCATAAATAACCTTAAGAAAGATCAAGTTCAGTCTTGGGTATTTCTTTCTCTGTCTAATAACAATCTTGACTACTCCTACCCCCTCTTCTCCCACCACCACCACCACCACCACCACACTCCCCGGCCTCTGCAAGCATTCAGGCTACAGTGGTATTAAATGCAGTTTAATTTGCTGGAGATAGTAAGGAACAGAGAAGAGATTGCCATCCAAGCTCCTTTATCAAGGCAATAGTTTTAACCTTTATCAATAAGCCCTTTTCCCCTAGAGGTTCAATCACTGTCTCTGCAAAAACTCAGCCCTGCACCTAATGGGATCCCAAGAATGTGAATGTAATTGAGGGGTTTTTTAAAAGAACATCTGTCTCTCATCCCTTTCTTAATTCTCCCTGGGGTCTATTTGCTCCCTAATTTCAGCCTCTGTTTACCTACCCTTACTCCTATACTCTTTCACTTTAAATTCCTGTAACTTAGCAGGGATCTGTAGTGCCCATGGTACCCACCAATCATCCAGGCTCCCACAGTACCAGGGCTGGCTCTGGAACTTTCTGGCATTTATCTAAGAGCATGTTTTATTTCCTCAATCAGCTCAAGTTCCTTGGGGAGGAATATACCAGACTATTTGCTGGGGTTTGTCTTTTTTTAGCTTTTGTAACTCTGTCAAGTTTATCATAGGATCTTCTAGATAGTAGGAATTTAATAGATATTTGTAGAATGAATCAAACAATTGATGAGGAAGGAAGGGAGGGGAAGGAGAAAAAAGAATGAATCTTCCAAAGGCATCTGATGATACAAAAAGCTTAGGCACTGGTTCAGAAGTACAAATGTATATTAAATTTGGAATGTTTGTCAAGTATGTGTCTCAATAGTCTGAAAACACTCTTCATTTTCCAGGCAAGCAATCTCTTGCCAGTGGGTTCCAGGGTCATATCTATTCCCTTCTACTGATTTACTTATTAAATGTTACCTCAGTGGCTCAAGGGCTGTGTGGGTGGGTGGCAGGCCTGTGACACACTTGTCAAGGATGTTGTAGAGGGGCTTTCTGTTCAGGGAAAGGCTTAGACTCACTCGTCTTTGAGATCTTGGATGCCAGAAAGTATGTAGTAGAACCAAAGTCTAAACTGGCAGCTTGGACACTGAAGCATGTTCCACTGTCTTTCCAGATTAGGCTCTGGAAAATGGAGGCCTTGGGGAAATATTGCCCACTCTCCCTCCTTCCTCTCTTCCCTCCCCCACCTTCCCTTTCCTCCTGCAACTGCAGTAAAGGCTTTGGAAACCCATAAAGATTGCGTCCTGGACTACAGAAAGGCCTGTTCAAAATGGGGCCCACTGGAAGAAGGTCTCTTTGTCTTATGACATTAACACTTAGCTGTTAATTATTTATTAGGGATTAGGGAATCCCAGGATGCAGAGCTAGAGAGGAATTTAGAATTCACCTGATCCAGAATAGTCAACTGTCAACCCCAAAAAAGAAAAGATCAAGAAGTATCCAAAGGGAAAGAAGGAAGGAGGGAGGAAGAGGGAATAGTACCAAAGACAAAGTTTGTCTGCTTCACTCTCTTTCTGAGGGCTGGCTCCAACCATTGTGACTGTGGGATAAATGCATTGCCTATGCTTTTCTCTCCTGTGGGTACCATTTTCCATCTACACTACCTGCCTTCAAGGGGATACCTATGAAACACAAGGATCACTGTTATAGTGTGTTAGTATCGCTGTTCTCTTGTAGCAACCTGTTGGTCAGTCAACCAGCATTGATAAAGCGCTTCCATGTACCAGGTACCATGATAAGCACCAGCATACAAAGTTAGGCAAAAATACAGTCACTGCTCCCAAGGATTTCACAAGCAGTGTTCCATGAGTCATGATGCCATGCCTTTGTGACATAGATTCATGGCATGAATGACCCAAATTCCTTTTAGTGTATCTTCTCAGAAACTTTTACCAAGGAAACCTGAGAATACTCTATATAGTATTCCTCCACATATACTAACTGCTTGTTAGTGTACTATTCAAAAAGTATATGAAGAAGAACATTTTATTGAAATGTAACATGGCCTAGAGGAGAGCAAGCTGGTACTCTTGACTGTGCTAGGTGGCATATGTAAGCTTATCCCAGTAAGGTCTACATTTCCCACAAGGCCCTTGGTTCCATGACAGGGATATGCTTGTAGGTAAGTTGAGACTTTGAGTTTCTATAAGGCATTCCATTGGGGACACAAGGAATGTCATCATAGTAAGAGGATGAGAAGAAGAAGTAGAAGCCCATCTATTCAGAGGAGATGACCTTGACTTCTGGGCCATGGCAGTACTTAGGGAGACTAATGGCCCTAGCATGTTCCTAAGACTCCATAGAGCAAGATCACTGGGTCTGATATTAGGAAGACCCGAGTTCAAATACTGCCACATATAAGACTCTTGGACAAATCACTTAACTAACTCTGTTTGCCTCAGTTTTCTCAACTGTAAAATGGGGATGATAATATTTACCTTGCTGGGTTGTCCTTAGTACAGTATCTTACTCATAGTAGGCCCTATATAAATGCTATCTATTATTACTATTTTTATTCGGATCTGTGTGATGCCAGTATATGCAGTCTTCAAGCAAGGCTACTTTCACTGAAGGCCAGGCTTACCTAATTCTGAAAGGATTCTGTAAGGAAGGAAGGAGGGAGAGAAAGAGAGGGAGAGAGGAGAGAGGGAAAGAGAGGGACAGAAGAAAGGGAAAGAGAGGGACAGAGAGATAGAGGGAGGGAACAAGGAAGGGAGGGAGGGGACAGAGGGAGAGAGAAAGGTATAGAGACAAAGAAAAGGAAAGGAGAGGGAGACAGGGAGACAAGGGGAGACAAGGGGAGACAGGGCAGAGAAGGGGGAGAAGGAGGGAGGCACAGAGCAACAGAAAGACAGAAACATAGACAAAAACAGAGAAGTCAAGACACACAGAGAATTTTCTCATTTCAGAACCATGTGTCTCAGAGACACTGTTTTCCCAGATTACTCTGGTGGGAAATAAGAATGAGTGTAACACCCATCCGGGAATGGGTGTTTTCCTATCTTGCTTTAGTCCTGATTAAATGTTTTACTTTAAAAATGCATGTTCTTTCCTTGGTCTGCTAGCCTGCTGCAAAATCAGTTTAAATGACTTTCTAAGTTCCCAGCTGAGCTAGGATGGAATACAAGATTATCCATAAATCACCCATTGATTCCAGTAGTTTATGTGAATCTAGAGCTGAGACTCCATAGAACCTCAGGCTCCAGAAAAAAAAATGAAAAGAAATCCTTGAACAAGAACATATAAAACCCTAGAACAGAGAGCAGATAGCTGAGATTTTACTGGAACAGGGTGAAGATACTCCCTTTGCTGAGGAAACTCCCTCTATGAAAGCAGGTCAGCACCTCTCTTCAGCTACAAATCTTGCAGACACCAAGAAGGCAACTTTCCCAGAGCAACCTAGCCCATATGTGTCAGAGGTCACCCTACAGCCAAGGTAGGTTCTCTGTCCACTCTGTTATTAGGTTTCTCCATAAACTATCACCATATAAATTGCAACAGGAAACATGAGCATTCTTCTGGCTGAGACCTCACCAAGTCATGTCTTCTATTTGCTGATCTCTGCTGTGCTCTGAGAGGGGCCAACCTTCCATCACCCACCTGCCCACTTCCATTTGCTTGTGGCAATTTCTGCCTATTGGTGCAACTTCTAGCAATACATTAAGGTGGAAAAAAATCTTCAAGAGTTTTCCTCATCGAGTAAAAGTCAATACTTCCCTTGTGATGAAGCATAGCTCAACATCCCTCTCTCTCCCAACTCAGTCCCACTGTCTCTGTCTCTACCTCTCTCTCTCTCTCTCTGTTTCTGTCTCTGCTTCTGTCTCTGGTTTTCTGTTTCTATCTACGTCAGCCTGTCTTTAATGAGGTTAAATGATTTTGTAAGTTCACTGCTCAGTTGGAATGGGATAAAACTATCATCCAGTATTTCACACATTGACTCCAGTAGTTTAGGTGAATATAGATTTGAGTAAAATACAGAAAGAAAGGGACAAACAAAATAGAAACCTTTGAAAGAGAATACTAAATTAGGTCAATAACATTCTCATAAATCCATGAAGGAAGAAAAGAGAGGAAAGAAAGGTCCCTTGCTATACATACATCTCAATGGACTTCACAAAGGAGCCTGGACTCTAGCTGAAGCCTTGAAGGATGGGAAGGACTGATAATGGAGGGGCCAAGGGAAGGTAGTTCCTGGAAGAACATGAGCAAAGGAACAGAGATGGGTGGGATTCAAGATGCAAAGCATTCAGCTTGGCTTGTGTAGAGAGTCAGTGAGAAGGGAGTAGTGGGAAATATACAGAAGTTGGGGACAGATTTGGGAGAAGCCTTGAATGCTAAGCTAAGAAATTTTTCAAGAGGCAGGGACAAGATATGCAATGCTTGAGGAAAGTTCAGGGTCAAGGTTATTTTTAAATAAAAGAAGTCCAATGTTGAAGAATTTTCAGCTTTACAGTTCTAGAAATCAGGTCTTCTGCCTTCCAAGGAGAGTACAACACCCAATGTTCAATGGAGTTACCTGGCAATTCTCCTCTATTATACTATTGGTTGAAATAACCAGGACTCAAGATCTCAGCTCATCTTATGAGGCTTCACTCAGAGTTTCTGAGGGCATCATTTCCTTGGTCAAAGCTACAACAAATTCTCTGCTGACTCAGAAGGGGAAGCGGTTGTTCCGGTGAAGCAAACATACTGGCTAATACAGTTATCCCTTCTACATCACTACTTTCCCCATAGTGGTTTTGATATATCATGGGTTGGCATAAGAAATTAAATGGGAATTTTGGGGGAGTTTTGCAGAAGCTGCAGATGACATGCAAAGGCCAGCAAATGACATGGAAAAAGTTTGGAAACTCAGAAATGCATACACACACACACAACTATATGTATGTATGAGTATATATACACATATACATATATGATGTATATGTGTATATATACATACACACATGTGTATATATTATATATGTACATATAACATATAATAAAATGTACTATTGTACAACATCAACCCAAATTTAACAATAAGGTACTGTAAACACCCTATAAAAGAAAAAGAGAAATTCATATTTCTTCTCTGGTACCAAGGAAGGGCCAAAAAATTTTACATGGATTTTCCAGATTGAAGGGGGAGGGAGTTGGGGAAATAACCCCCTCAGTATGGAATGGATAACTGTAGATAGTAATAGAAATGCAAGAAAATATACCTAACATTATCATATAACACATTGAGACTAAGTCATCTGACCTTTTGACTGAGGATTCTGAAGTCAGTTCAGATAACTACTCTCTGCCTCTGAATTATCATTGTCCTCTGGACACTTGGGCATGTTGGCCAATGGGGAGAGCTGGTTTACAAAACATTGAATAGCAGAGATTTTAATGCATGTTATGATATAACATCCTTCTTTCAAAATAGCAAAACCAAAAAAGAACAAAAACGAAATCAAATCTCCTCCCATCTATACAGAAGAGCTTTGGAGTCATTTTCTGGCTTATTAAATTCAATTAATTAACAAGACAAATGTCTCAGAGGCCGTAGAAGTAGTGTCCTCTTGTTCACCATGGTAGTGAGACAGGGTTAAGCTGTGGGTGAGGGTTTTTAATCTCCTCAAGTTCAGGCAAATGGCAAGCAGCCAGGAGAACACTTAGCCAGCATGTTCCTCCCTCCCTCCCTTCTCTGCTATTCATCGAATCTTAAGGCAACAGAATTGGAACAAATAAAATGTGAGTGATTTCAGTAGTTAAAAAAAAAAGAAATGACAGCATCAACCAAAGAGAACCATTCCTTTCTGTTCATCTTCTTTCGTCACTTTCAGTATCTAACAAAACTGGCAATCAGATTGTTTGCTCCCAAACCATAGGATAGGATAATTTTTTTTTTAAACTGAGGAGAATTCTTTCAAAACTTTCATGTAAATAGAGTATTGAAGAGGGGAAGACTTGAGTTTGAATCTTGTGTCAGACACTTATGAGTAGTCTGACCCTGGACAAGTCACAGTCTCAGTTTTCTCATCTGTAACGATAGCACCTACCTAGCTTCTGCAAATTAAATCACTTATGCAAAGTGCTTTGCAAGCCTTAAAGCACTTTATAAATGATGGTTATTCTTCTAAAGATTCATTTATTACTTCCCAGTGGAGATGTCCATGGGCAAGGACCTTGCTGTGCCCCCAAATCATGCATTTAACCTCCAGTCTTCAAGTAGTCTTACCCCTCCATTCCCATGCCCCTAGCACCTGGGAACACCAGCTCTCCAGAAAGAAGCAAACTTCTCATTCACCTTCACCCTCAAAATGGCAGCAACACACAAGAATCTGACCTAACTGTATTCAGATGTCAGAGTCTTTTATAGAGGGAAGCATTTCTCGAGGGTAAACTGAATCTTAGAAAAGAGAAAATGGCCCATTACCTATTACATGACTTTCAGCTTGGGTAATGTGTTTCTTATTAAAAAGGTGATAAATTCTGAAGGATGGAATGATTTGTGAGGACTTGGAGGCCTGCATCTTATACTTGGCATTGCCATAGGTTTATGAAGGAACTCCTTTTAACCTTTCTGCCTTTCCTCACCTGCGAAGACGAGACCCTTAAAACTGCCCCTATTCTCACAGGCAGACCTTCCTGTAGTCTGGGTGATGCCTTTCATTCTAGGCACTGTTTTATTTATGGTAGGAAGAATAAGGTCTTTGGGGTCAGAGGACCTGGGTTAAAATTCTACCTGTGATGCTTACCAGCTGTATGACCTTGGACAAGTCATGCTACCTTTGTGGATCTCAGTTTCCTTCTCTGTAAAATGAGAGGGCTGGAACCAGTGGCCTCTGAGACCCCCTTCTAGCTCTAGGCCTATGATCTTATGGACAATGGCCAGTAGTAGAACTAATCAAGCTTCCCTGAGGTGGAGGGTGGAGGGAAAGATTAACAGCATGTTCCTAAATTAATTAGAAAATAAGAGATGAAAGGGGGGGGTCAGTGTTAGTGTGCCCAATAACCAACCACAGTCCATAGCTGAGAATAATTCAACAATCTAAAAATTAATCTCCCTAGGGTTTATCTCACCCTTTCTTGTCTGTATCCTATACAAAGATTCCCAAGCCTCCTTCTTTGGTATTATCAACTGCATCTTTTAAGCCCCGATAGGAGAGCCCTGCCTGCTATAACAAACATTTCAGGGCCTGTACCAAGGTATGGTGTTATAGGTGAAACTGAGCCTCAAGCAGTGATAAACCACCTAGGACAGGGTGGTGGAGAGACCACCCTAATACCAAAAATGACAATGGGACAGATTATAGCAGCAATGATAATAATTATAATGATAGCTACCATTAATATAGCTCCTACTATGTGCCAGGCAAAATGCTAAGCCTTTTGTAATTATTGTCACATTTGATAACAACTCACTTTTTCATAGCCCTTGGATATTTGCCAAACACTTTTCTCACAATCACTCTGGGAGGCATGTAGTATATTACTCTCCTCATTTTACAGATGAGAGAGTACAGAGACTTGCCCAAGGTCCCACAGGCCTCCTAACTCCATGTACACTGCTACCATAGAAGATATTGGTGACACCATCCTTCACCTAGGTTTCCCACTTTCAAAACCAGGACACTCCCTTTAACTCACCCAGTTGCCCTCTGGACTCTATCATGCCCCCCAAAACTCCTCTTCTTGAAATCTCCCTTTGGCCCTAGAATTCACACCTGGGAAGTACCCTCCCATTTCCAGTTGGACAGCTCCTCTCAGAACCTCCATCAAAGGAGAACACCTGGGTCAGCCATCTCTTCATTTCTCATCAGCTTGCTGGACTGACTGCTCCGTTATGGTCACACCCTCTTTTCAGCTTGTTGTCATGTGTTGTCTTCCCCTCTCCCCTTAGGAAGCAAGTTCCTTGAGGCCAGGGGCTGTCTTTTTGCTTGTTTTTAGATTTCCAACATGTAGTTAACACTTAATAAATACTTGTTGAATGACTGACCTTTCATATCCGAACCATTCCTGTGTTCAGTTAATTCTAGTTCTACCCTTAGCATGATGTCTTCAGCCATGTTGTCAAATGTTTTTAGTAAGGATGAACATGGCATCAAGGTCAACTACTGTACTGATGGGAAATTCTTCAATTTGAAAAGGTTACAAGCCAAGACCAAAGTGGAGGGAGGCTTGGTGCATGATTTTTTGTTTGCAGATGACTGTGCACTCAGTGCCGCCTCTGAAGCTGAGAAGCAACAAGGTATGGATCAATTCTCTGCTGCCTGTGCTAATTTTGGTCTAATAATTAACACCAAGAAAACACAGGTGCTCCATCAGCCACTATTACACTATCCATTTGTGGAGCTGTCATTACAATAAATGGAGAAATTTTGAATGCTGTGGATAAGTTCACTTACCTTGGTAGTATCCTTTCCAGGGATGTACACAATGATAATGAGGTTGATTCACACATTGCCAGAGCTAATGTAGTGTTTGGGAGGCTCCAAAGGAAAGTATGGGAGAGAAGAGGTATTAGACTGACTACCAAACTGAAGGTCTACAAAACCATTGTGCTGACCTCTCTGTTGTATGCCTGTGAAACCTGGACAACCTACCAGTGCCATGCCAGGAAACTGAATCACTTCCATTTGAATTGTCTTAGAAAAATTCTGAAAATCACCTGGCAGGATAAGGTACCAGACACTGAAGTCCTAATGCCAAGCATTCACACTCTACTTCAGAGAGAAAAACTCCAATGGGCTGGCCATGTTGTTGGAATGCAAAACATACACTTGACAAAAAGATTGTTTTATGGAGAACTCACACAGGGCAAGCGATCACATACATACTGGTCAGAAGAAGTTATACAAGGACACTCTCATGGTCTCACTTAAGAACTTTAGAATCAATCATGTGACATCGGAGACACTGGCACAGGACTGCTCAGCTTGACATGCCCACATCAGAGAAGGTACCATACTGTATGAGCAAAGCAGAACTGAAACAACTCAAAGGAAATGCAGGATGCACAAATTTAGAGAATCCATCCCAAATGTTCACACAGACTATTTGTGCCCAACCAGTGGTAGAGCATTCCGAGTTTGTATTGTGGCCTGATCTATCATAACTGGACACATTGAAACTTGATTTCAGCACAGCTATGTCATTTTGGTCGTCTTTGAGAACAAAGCACAACAACCAGTTCTACCACATCTCTCATATTCATTGCTTCCTCCCTAGGTCCTGGTGACCACCTACTGGGACCAAAGTATTAAGCTCCAAACAGGTCTTCCCACCTCAACCCTTATTCCCCCAATCCATTTTTCATATCAATGTCAGACTTTTCTTTCTTATGCATAGATTTAGTCATACTACTCCTAAGCTCAACAGTCATCAATGATTCCCTATTGTTGACCAAGCAAAGCTCTAGATCCTTTGCCGCACAAGACCCTCTTCAATCTGGTGCCATGTTCCTTTTTCTTACCTTATAGTAGCCTTGGAAGGAAGGATCCACTTATCTTCCAGAACTAAAGCAAAGGAGGAAAGGATGGGAGATGATGCTGAGGCAATCTGAAGTAGAGAGGAGGAGAGGATCCTTCCGATGGTGGTCTCAGTTTTTCAGTGAAGTATGAGGTGAGGTCCTCTGCTGAGAGCATCAAAGGAGGTGGTGATATGGGTGGCTTGAGAAGGAAAAAGGAGATCTGATATAGTTGCTGTGAGAACTATTATAAGAGACTTGGAGGAAATAATAGTTGTATTGGTATGCAGCAGCAAGGGCCCAGTTGAGGATGGATAACAGATATATTATGGACTTACCCTCTAGTGCCATTCAGGAGAATGGGAACAGGAGCAGAGAAGGTAAGTTTCTCGGGATAAATGGACTGAAGCACAGGGAACTCAAAGACTTGAGAATGCTGTAAAGATACAGGAGTTAGTTAACTAAGGGACTGAGATCTTTGAAAGGGAAAAAAAGTGAGGCCAAACCATGGGTAATGGTGTGGAAAAGGGGTGTAGTGACTGAATATTGTGGTAAGGGAAGTGAAGCGCAGTGAGACATGGAAGGAGAGGAAGCTATTGTAAGAGAGAGAGACTTCAGGGTTATGGATTATGAAGGCAGAAAACATGTGGATGAAGGGAACTAGGAGTGGAAAAAGGAGGAAAGGCATACCAGGCATGAAGGACTACCTGTGCAAAGGCACAGAAGCAGGAGATACAATATCAAATGTTGGAAATGTAAGGTAGGTTAGGTCGTCTAGAAGGTAGAATGTGTGAGGGGGAGTAATATGTAGTCATTAGGTAAATATTAGGTTAGAGCCCAGCAAAGATACCCTTGGTCATCTCTACATTTGGCTAAGATGAAATAAAGGTGAAAATCCCCTCTATAGCATACCTCAACAAGTGGGCACTGAACCTTTGCTGAAGGACTTCAAGTGAGGAAGAGCTCAGGAGCTACAGAAATAGCCTATTCTTCTTTAGGACAAATAGATTTGTTAGAAAGGGCTCTGTGAGTAAAGCCTAAATTTGCTATTAGGTTGGATGTTGCTTCAGCTGAATTCTTCATTTCTCATCAGCGCCCTCAGCTGCATCAGCCTCTCTGACTGGAGGACCCCTAAGGCAGAGCAAAAAAATCCTCCCCCACAGCCTCCCTTTATAAAGGGTTCAAAATGTCAGCCCTATCTTCAGTGGTCCCCAGCTGTTCTACTTGGTTTCATTGTAATTTTCTCCATCCTGTGCTTTTCCCCTTTTCAGCTTTTTCTGGGTGAATTATATTTCCCTATTACATTGTAAGGTCTGTGAGGGCAAGACTACCTTTCTTTTTCTTATTTCTAATCCTAGAACTTAGCACAGTGCTTATCACTTGGTAGGTATATAATAAATGTCTATGCAAGTGTGTGAAGACTTTCCCCCCAGCAGAATAATGGGCAGATGACAACAACTTGTTTCAACTGCCATGAAGGCGGTTGAAACAGGAACAGTAGAGCACTTAGAGCTTGGTCAGACATATAAGATGCCAAAGTCATCCACTGTGTCCCAGAACATCACCAGTCATCCTGACTTTTGCCTCGCCGCTGGGTTTCAATAACTCTGGAAGAGAAATTGAGATTGGCAACTTTGTGCAACTCTGCCTCACTTAAATCCAATTCATAAGAAAGTCAACCATGACATCACTGGTCCTCTGCAAAAACAAAGGACAACCGGCATCATAAATGATAATTAAAACTGTAAGTGACCCCAAGAGCCATGAAAAGACACATAGTAGGTATAAGTAGTATGTGCGATATAGCCAGAGGTGAGCAAAAAGTATGTATAAAATATATAGAAATACTGTATATTATATACAATATATAATAAAATATATAATGTAAATATACATTTATAAATATGATATATTATATATAATAAATATTATATAAAATATAAAAATAATATATAAAAATTAAATATACAAACAGTATATATTATATAAATTGTTATATGATATAGAAAACATTATATCATGTAAATATTATATGTTATACAGAATTATGTATATCATATATTATATAAAATATAAAAATAATAGATAAAATAAAATATATAAATATTTTATAGTATATAAATTATGTTATATAATATAGCATATAAATATGTAAATATTACTTATGATATAGAATTACATATAAATATATTATATAAATTATAAAAATAATATATAAAATATATAAAAATGATTGAGCATGTGTATGCCCAGAAAAGGAAGCTGGTCAATCATGTAATGAGAGCATAGGATAAAATATACAGTTTGGAAAAGTCATTGCTGTTCCTGAAATGTTAAAAGACCTTGAAGAAACTTGTTGGGAGGTACCTCTAACAATGATTTATGGTCAAGCATGGACAAGAACTGTACAAGTGAAGAAGATGGCGATAGGTTTGTCATATGCTCCTATGACTGGAGCAAGCATATTGATGATTGTGGGTATGCATGCATGTGGTATGCTGGACCAGCTCTAGATCTGAGGATGCTTCTTCATCCTTAACACTATGCCCTTGTCCCTGATCTGCTCCTTCCTCTTCTCCCACCTTTTGCTCTGGGAAGTAGAATGAAAACAATATTACTATTGCTTCTGGAAAGGCTGTGTTGATCCACTTCCCAGTTCGTCCGCTAACCATCCAGTCCCCTTGATGTGTTGTCTCATCCTCTTAGAATATCAGCTTGGAGACTACAGGAGTCATCTCACTTTGGAACCTGTAAACAACACTTAACCTTGTGCCCAGCACATAGTAAGTGCTTAATGAAATCTACTTTACTCACTTGCATTTTAAGTCACAACCAGGCAGGATAGATATTTTCATTCTCGTTTTATAGGTAAGGCAACTGAGGTCCAGAGAAACCACACAACTAGTTAATGTCAAAATTAAGGCTAGAACCCATATCTCCTGAATTCAATTCCAATGCCCCTTTTTAATACATAAACACCTTTAAAATATATGAGAAGGTATGAAAACTTCTGAAGCATAAGAAGCCTCAATTCAGGGCTAACTTCAAGGAAATACATTTACTCTGGTTCTGAATTAACTGTCAAAAAAAATCGAAGTTTTTTGATTGATTTTTTTTTCAAGCAGTCAACTCCTTTATTTCCCAAAAGCCTATGAATCTTTTGTAAAAAAAAAAAAAAAAAAAAAAAAAAAAAAGAACAAAAAACCAACTTGAACTTACCCAAGATATTGGCAACAAAATTCTTTTCAAATTCATCTCCCAAACATTCATTTTTATTTATCATGCAACGATCACTGCTGATCTGGAAAATATAGTTCTTTTTAAAATGAAAAATACAGACCAACCCATCCAAGACGCCTTCTCATAGACAGCCTATGATTAGAATGTTCAAGGATGAGCATTACAGATGTTTTTGTCCATCTCAATAGAGGAAGAAAAACAATGAATTTTCAGTCCAGTTCAGTTTAATTCAATAAACATTTACTAAACCTCTTTTATTATTTTACATTTACTATTTGGGTTCAAATCCCAGTAGTTTTATATTGGTTACTTTTTGGACAAGCCTCTTCCCTTTCCTGGGTCTCAGTTTCCCTTTAGGTAGAATTAGAGGATTAGATGAGATGCTCACTACAATCTCTTTAAGTTCTAAATCCTCAAATAAATACAAAATGGGATTTTTTTTAGGGAGTGTGCATCCAGACGTGATTTCAAACTCTCCATTAAGAATTATCATGGTATGGTGATCAGAGCAGACCTAGATTCCAATCCCCACTTGACTACTTAGAACCTGTATGACCGTGAGCAGGTCACTTAACCCCTCTAATGAGGTTGGACAACATGATAACTCTAAATCTCTGATCCTCTAATGTGGTTGTATAATTCATCTGTAACTTATAGTCTCAGAGAGCCACTGGGAGCATGAGAGGTTAAGTGAATTGCCCAGGATCACCCAGCTAGTTTGCCAAAGTCGGAACTTGAACCCCAACCTGCCTAGAGTTTGGGGCCAGCATTCCAGTTACTTCATGACCCTGCCTTTTCAGTGATATTACCAGCATCAGAGTGAACATTCCAGGTCTGCTGAATTGTCTACACACGACAAACAGTCAAGCAGAAGAGTGTAACTAGTCTACAACTGTTTCCTGGAGAATACAGCTCTTAGCCTTGGCTTGATCTGCTTGACTGTGGATGACCAAATAACTCTCTGTTGGGGAATTTGCTTTTGGGGTGTCTAAACAAGGGTGTTGTCCATTCTTGATAGGATGTTCCAACAGACACTGTGGGGAGTGATGCTATTGTCACATTGTTGTCATTTCAAAGAGGACCGGTGACATCATGGAGTAATATCTTAACTTTCTCATGAATTGGATTGATGTGTCAAAGTTGTCAGCCTCAATCTCTCTTCCAGAGTCATTGAAGTCCAATGTCAAGACAAAAGTCAGGGCGACTGCCATGACTCAGGACACAGTGGATCACCTTGACTTCTTTGATATCTGATCAAGCTCTAAGCGCTCAATCACTCCTGCTTCAGCTGCCTTCATGATCCATTGGAATGAATTGTTCTCATCTGTTCATTATTCTGCTGGGAGAGGGGAGAGTCTTCACATGCTTGGGGAAGACACCAATTCACCAATGGGTTTGAGCCCTATCAGTCACTCTTAGCCTGGTTTAACTCATCTGCTCCAGGTAGTTTATTGGAGAGTGGCCACTGTGCATGCTACAGCTTCTTAGAACCATGAATGGGAGGAGTGACAGGTGGACATCAAAGGTAGATGAATAGCCCTAAAAAGGGCTCAGTAAGACCTCACACTAGAGGTGCTAGTCTTCCCTGAACACGCCATCCACACCTGGGGAAGCGATCATCAGAGTCTAGTTCTATAGTCATAGAGTGATGCTTTTTTCTGTACCCCTGGAATTCTATTTCTGTCAATCTAAAGATTAAGAGATATCATCTCCTCTCTCTGACTTGCAAAAATAGAAACAACCTTGTAAGTGGCATTTGAAAGGCATAAAATATAGCATGTGCAGAAGATATGCTTTGTCTAGGGTTAGGTAACTGCAATGACATGGTTACATATTCATTCATCCTCTTGTTCATTCTTTTAGCAAATATTTATCAAGACTCTATTATGTTGAAGATATTGTACTGGATCATGAGTAGGATAAAAGCATTAATAAAAATATCCTCTGGCTCCATGGAGCTTAGTATCTAATTAAGGCGGTAAATTAGATAGCGCATTGGACAGATCACTGAAGGGACTTGGAGTCAGAAAGACTGAGTTCAAATATGGTCTCAAACCCTTATTAACTGTGTGACTCTGGGCAAGTCACTTAACCCTCAGTTTCCTCATCTGTAAAAATAAGCAAAGGCAAACCAATCTAATATCTCTACCAAGAAAACCCCAGATAGGATCATGAAGAGTCAGACTCCACTGAAAGCAACTGCAACAACAAAATGAAGGGAAAAGAGTGTTAGGAAAGAGCTAGGAGTGAATGGTGCAATATGGAGCAGAGAAATCAGAGCATTTGACTGTAAGATCAGATATTTCAGTCTAGATGACCCATGGTCATCTCAAACTCAACATACCCAAAGCAATACTCATTTGAACACCCAAACCTATCCTCCTCCTGAATATCCCTTTGTCTTTTGAGGGTGCCAATATCCTTCCAGTAACCGAGGTTCACCACCTTGGTGTCATCTTCCACTCCATACAATCACGCAGTTCATGGATCCAGTCAATTTACCAATCTTGTTTCTACTTCCACTTCATCTTTCCATTCTCCTTTCTTGTCTCCACCCACACAGCTTCAAATCCAGCTTGATCCTTATCACCTCTTACTTGGTCTATTGCAATAGCCGCCTAACTGGTTTTCCTGCCTCAAGTCACTCCCTGGCTCCAATCCATTTTTCACAGAATTGGTAGATTAATTTTCTTAAAGGGCAGATCTAACCATGCCACTCACTCACAATCAATCAATCAATGAGTATTTATGACATTTCTACTATGTGCCAGGCACTGTGCTGGGTACTTCGGATGCAAAAACAAAGGATAAAATAATTCCTACTCTAGGAGCCTACATTGGTCTACTCAGTAAACTCCAATAGCTACCTATTGCCTCTAGAATCAAATCCAAATTCCTCTGCTTAGCTTTTAAAACCTTTCACCATTGATTCTGTCAATCCATAGAGCAATTTGGAGCTATGCCCGAAGTGCTACAAAACCATGCATACATACCCTTTGACCTAGTGATACCTCTGTTGGGTCTGTATCCAAAAAGATAAAAATAGGAAAACGACCCATATGTACAAAAATATTTCTAGCAGCTCTTTTTCTGGTGGCAAAGAATTGGAAATTGAGGGGATGCCCATCAGTTGTGGAATGGCTGAACAAATTGTAGCATGTGATTTATAATGGAATACTATTGCGCTATAAGAAATGATAAGCAAGATACTCTCAGAAAAACCTTGAAAGACTTACATGAGCTGATGCAAAGAGAAATGTACTATGTACAAAGCAATAGCAATATTATAAGATGATCATCTGTGAATGACTTAGCTATTTTCAGCAATATAATGACCCAAGACAGCTCTGAGGGATTTATGATGAAAAATGCTACACCTCTCCAGAGAAAGAAGTGATGTTGTCTGAATACAGATTGAAGCATATGTTTTTAAGTTTCACAAAAAAGCATTCTTTCACCATCTTGCCTTTTGTATATAATTTTTATTGGCCTGCTTGTGTATGTGTTCTATCCACCTCCCTCCCCAACCAGAAGAAAGGAAGTGTTTTGAGGCCAGATGATTTCAATTTTGTATTTCTATCCCAAAAGTCTAGTATAGGGGTACTTAGCAAAGCACCTATTGAACTGGATGCTTTTTAGAAAGTCATTGTCAATGATCCTTTAAAAATCTTAGAGAGTAAAAGAAGTACTACAGGAAAAGATAAAAAAAAAGATATCCTAACTGTAAAAAAAAAAAAAAAAAGGAAGATGATGGAATCTATAAACTGCAAGCTTACAAGCTTGACAGATTTCTTGCAAAATTCTGGAATGTGTAGATGAAAGAATCATTTGTAAATCTTGGAAAAGATTTACCACTAAGAGTCAAGCTAAAAGGTTAAAGCCACTAAGAGCCAGGATAGATTCTTCAAAAACAGTTTGTGCTAGAGTAGACTAAACCTATTTCTTTCTTTGATAGAGAGAAAAGGGAACAAGCATTTATTAAGTTTCCACTATTTACAAGGTGCTGTGTTAAATGCTTTACAAATACTGTCTCATTTGAGCCTCAGAAAAATGCTAAGAGGTGGGTGATATTTTGATTCCCATTTTACCATTGAGGAAAGTAAAGTAGACAGAAGTTAAATGGTTTGTCTAGGGATACACAGCTAATAAGTGTCAAAGGCAGGAATTGAATTTAGGTCTTCCTGACTCAAGGACCAGCAGTCTATCCACTTGACCACTTAGCAGCCTCCTGGCAGAGTACCTAAAGTAGACTGGTAGATTTAGACAACATTCCTACTTTAGATTTCAGCATTGACAAAATTCATCATACTATTCTTGTGGGCATGAGATACAAGCTGAATGCATATCATCATATGGAATAGCTATTAATAGGGTCATGGTCATCTTGGAAGGAAGTCTTCCCTGGAGTGTCCCTGGGATCTGTTCTTGTCCCTGTGATATTTAATTTGCTTTAAAAAAATAAATGATGAATTCTTGGACTGTATGCTTATCATAAGTGCAGATAACATGAAGTCAATGTTCCTAGTATATTGTATTACAGGGTAAAGACACAAAAAGATTTTAGGCTGGAACACTGGACCAAATCAGATAACATGAAATTTGTTAGGAATCAATGTTCAGTCCTATGCCTTGGTTGGGGGCAGCTAGGTTGTGCAGGAGACAGAACACTGGACCTGGAATCAAGAAGACCTGAATTCAGATCCAACCTCAGACACTTACTAGTTGTGTGACCCTGGGCAAGTCCCTTAACCCTGTTAGCCTCAGTTTCCTCATCTGTAAAGTGATCTGGGAAAGGAAATGGCAAACCACTCTAGTACTTTGCCAAGAAAACCTCAAATGAGGTCACAAAAAGTCAGGTATGACTGAAACAGCTAAATGACACATTTGGGTTAAAGGATCAACCTTAAAATTACAAGATGAAGAAAGTAAGGAGAGATAATAGTTCATGCAGAAAAGACATCAAGATTTTGGTAGATTCCAAGTACAGTGAATCATCAGGGTGACTTGGGAGTCAAAATGCTAATGAAGTCTTGGGATGTATTAAAGAGTCAAGGAGAGAGGGAGAGAGAGAGAGAGAGAGAGAGAGAGAGGTGATTATCCCCTTATTCAATGCCCTGATGCCCTGGTCATCCTTTATCTAAAGTTTGGTGTTCAGTATTGGAGAAGGACATTAATCATTTGGGGTACTTGCAGAGAAGGGCATCAAGAATGATAAGAGGACAGAAGACTATTTGATATGAAAATCAATGTAATGTAGTGGCATTCTTCAAGAATCCCAGTTGCTAGGGAAGCCGAATTTGGTCGATCTCTTGAGCTTGGGCATTTGGGCATTGTAAACTAAACCACCATTGTAAACTGAACCACTAAAATGGTGAGTTCCTGGGAGCAAGGGGCCACCATGTTGCCTGAGGAGGAGCAAGCTAGCTGATCAAGGATAAAAATGGTCAAAGCTTTTATGCTGATCATTAATGGAATCAGGCCAAAAAGTAAGCATATACTTCCAGAATGAGAATGATAGGGAGACCTGGACTTGAGAGAGAAAGAGGAGGACAGAGAGAGAGAGAGAGAGAGAGAGAGAGAGACAGAGACAGAGACAGAGACAGAGACAGAGACAGAGACAGAGAGACAGAGAGACAGAGAGAGAAATAGAATGAACTAGAGATTTTTATCTTGGAAATTAGAAGACTTGGGGTGAGTGATAGTACATCTATCTTACCTTATCAAAGGGACTGTCTTGTGGAAGATGGTTTAGACTTGCTCTGTTTGGCCTCAGGGGGCAGGACTGCACAATGATTGATGGCTGCAGAGAGGTCTCTTTCAGTTCCGTGCATTGAAAATCTTCCTAACATATCTCTGTCTTAATTAGGAACAGACTGCTTTAAGGAAGTAGTGCATTCTATTTCAATGAGTAGCATAGGATCATAGAACTGGAAGGGATCTTAGATGACATCTAGTTCAAGTCCTTCATTTTACAGATGGAGAAACTGAGACTCAGAGAATTCAATGGACTTGCCCAGAGTTGCAGAGTTAGTAAGTTTTGGGGGCAGGATTTGAACTCAGTTCTGGACTCCAAGTCAGCTCTCTACCATACTGCCTTTCTTCAAAGGGAGGAAGAATTACCATTTGTTTCAGAGGGGAAACCCTGTTTAGGTTCAGATTAGACTAGAAAGCCTCTAAGACCCATTCTAGGTGTTAGATTCTATAACCACATCGAGGAGTTGAGCGAGTAGAGGTTGTGCTTGTCCTTCATTCTTGAAGAGGACCATGACATCAAGACGATGACGTCACTTGCAGTTGACTTTGATTAGAGTGAGGGAGGGCTGTGCAAGGTCACCAGCCTCACTTTCTTGTCCTGAGCCATCTGGGTGCAGTGACCAGATATTCATCAGGACTGACTGGAGACCGCCCAGGATGAAATGTGAGTCTTCCGACCATTTCAGGCTAAGGTCTTATCACATTCTCACTTTGAGTGAGACACACCCATTCAGTGAAGAGGCTTCTTTAAGTAGTTACTAAAGGGATGGCCCCTTTAATAAGAAAAAAATCAAACTGATAGGAAAACACTATCAGGGTTCCCAGGTAAAAGAGAAACAATTACTATTTAGTAACTACATTCACTCTGCGCTAGGTGGGTGGGGACTTGTTGTCCAGTCCGTGAGTTCCAGAGTGAACTGGTTTTAAGACTTGATCTTTGAGCAAGAAATGTAGTCAGCAAACCCAAAGGAAAAAAGGCAGTGTTTGGTCATGGAGTGTACCTTCGAGAGGAAAGAAGAGGAGAGGGGAGGGGAGAGGAAGGGATGGGAGGGGAGGGGAGGGAAAGGGAGGGGAGAGGAAGGGATGGGACGGGAGGGGAGGGGAAGAGAGGGGAGAGGAACGGATGGGAGGGGAGGGGAGGGGAAGGGAGGGGAGGAGGGGAGCTGCTACTCACTCACAGGTTGTGTTTGTCCTGTGTTCTTGAAGAGGACCATGACATCGAGATGATGGCATGACTTGCAGCTGACTTTGATTTGAATGAGGGAGGGATGTGTCAGGTCAGTAACCTCAATTTCTTCTCTGGAGCCATTTGGGTCTAGTGGCCTGATATTCATCAGGAGGACTGGAAATACCCCGGGATGCAATGTGAGTGAGTAAACCAGGAAATGGGAGAGAAGACTATTTTTACTTCGAAATTTGGAAGTGAAAGGATGAAGAGAAATTGACTAGGAGCTCATGAATATATGTGTAGAGAGAGGGGAGGGCGCAGGTGAAAAAGGAGAGTGAAAATGGAGAAGAAGATGAAAGGTTCTCCAAAAGGTGGAGGAGGTGATGGAATCAAGGGAACAAGAAGAAAAATGGGACCTGGGAAGGATGGATCAACTCCTCTGTGGGAAAAGAGGATTAATGAAGGAGTGTGGGTCAAGGACAGTGAGAGAGCACACAACGGATGGGTTTGATTTTCCTGGATTTGCCCAATGGAGATCCAAGTATGTTTGGGTAAGAGAGTAATCCAAACTCCTATTGAAACTTTGAATAGGAATATAGAGCCAGGGTATCTTTTCACAGTCTAAGTCTGGGAAGGCCTAAGGCAAAGCCTTTTTAAACTCTCCGGGAAAAGTAAACTGATGCTGTTATTAAAATACTCCTTCACTCACTGCACGACTTTTTTTTTGGTGTTCAGTCATTTCAGTTGTGCCCAACTTTTTATGACCTCATTTGGGGTTTTCTTGGCAAAGTATCAGAGCGGTTTGCCATTTCTTTCTTCAATTCATTTTGCAGATGAAGAAACTGAGGCAAACGTGTTTAAGTGACAGCTTGAGGTCACACATCTAGTAAGTGTCTGAGCCTGGATTTGAACTCTGGTCTTCCTGATTCTAGGTCCAGCACTCAGCCACCTAGCGGCCCACAATTTCTTTTAAGCCCAGTACTCATTGCTAATATGTATCAGTCTTAAATCTAGATCTACAATTTAATAATTTCTTATGAAAAATGGATGCTACAGCTAGATAATGAGTTGTGTATGGAATTGGGGAAGGGTCAAAGAAACAGACTGAATCCTATTTGGGAAAATGAATAGTGAACTTTCACTGATCCCATTGAGGAAAGTTCTAGGTCACAGCACCAAAAGTCTCTAGTAATAGTATTCTTTCAATGTTCACATGTGGGTGCAAAAACTGGAGCACTCGCAAGAGAATTATAGTCATAAATAACCCCAAACACAATGAAAGGGTACAATGGCCCAAGGGATTAGAAAACTCAGAATGAATCCTGCTGCAGGCATTCACCAGCTGTGTGACCATGGGCTGGTAGCTTCAGTTTCCTTATCTGTGAAATGAGGGGGCTGGAATGGAAGTCTCTTAGGTTCCTTCCGACTGTCAATCTATGATCCTATAGTGAGTGTAGGCAGGCTGCCCAGTGCAAACTGGTGTGCATGAAGTGGGAGAAATGACATTGAAAAGAATACATAATGACTACAATGAAAACTAATCATGGAACCAAAAAAAATGAGAAACTAGAGATGAGGAAATACCATGGGATTTCTGAGATACTTTCCAAAGAATAATAAAAATGAAAAAACAAATCCAAGAACTATATAGGAGCAGTAGGTGGGTGAGGGCTGGGGAACTGGGAGGAAGGCTTTCAATCTGGAGGCAGTATCTCGACAATGAGATCATGGCTCCTTCAAAGTTTCAAAATAAGTTTTAGAGCGTAGTCATCCCAAGCATTTCCCTTAACGCCTACTCACATAACCAGTAGGTGAATCAAGCCAATATATTGAGGCTCCTATTTCTTTAATCAAATAATTAAACATGCATTTAGAGAGCGGAAGAGTAAAAGCTCTAATGTGCAAATACATACACCAAATATACATATACAAAAATAAACATTAATACAATTAATTTTATTAATATAATAACAAATATAAAATATATGCAAGGCATATACATTCAAACAAGGGATAGAAGGCACATTTAGACTTCAGACATATAAGATATAAAGCTTATTTTTCCTCTTGAATTTTTTTTCTCAAAACTTTCAGATCCTCTTGGGTTTAAACATATTCACAATCATCAGTTGTAGCAAGGTTCTAGACCAAAGGAACCTGCAGTCCTGAGGGCACATATGGCCTTCTAGGTACTCAAGTGTGGCCCTTTGCCTTGTTCAGTGAATTATTCTGTGAAGTTTAGATTCAGTCAAAGCACTTGAGACTTAGAGGACAATATGTGATCTTGAGGCCCTATTCCATACTCCTTCTTCCCAGGACAAGGTCAGGTACATGTCTCCTTCAGGATTTGAGGGGTATGAGGACTTGTGGTGATTCTTTTCTAATGCCATTAGCTCAAGTCTTACTCCAGCACGTGCTCATCTTGTTTAACCATCAGTAACCAAATTTATTGGTTATTTAACCAAATAACATCAATGATCTTTTATAAAGAGAAATTTATTGTGAAGATTCACTTCCCCCAAACCATGAATGGAGGGTGGAATCCCACTTTCCTATCAACCCGGTCCCTGAAAATAGCTTCCACTGCATTCATCTAACTGAATTCACTATCAACTGTAGAATAGCTTTTGGATGGATGAATCCAGCTCTGCAACTTCTGAGATGGGTGAAGTTTAAGTACTCTTTGAGAACTTGGCTGCCATCTCTCCCATGCATCTCCATGCACAAATTCATGCAGAGTCCACCTTCCAGACATTTGTTGGCTCACCATTCTGAACTTTCAAAGCTCACAAGCTCTAAATTGTCTCCAATATTCCTTCTCCTAAAAGCAGAACAGAGAGAGAGAGAGAGAGAGAGAGAGAGAGAGAGAGAGAGAGAGAGAGAGAGAGCGCACAGGCCCATATTTGTAAGTTCTCCAGAAACGAATCGTTGGGACTCCTGAGCTCACCCAGAAGGTCATAGTATTGTCTCTCTGCCCCCAAACAGTATCTAGGCAGGAAAGAGGAAAAAGAAGACTCCCACTGACCAGTTAGTGCCTTTTGAATGTACTCAGTTGCATCTCTACCACCTCTCGATAATCTGTCTCTTCACCACACTGGTTTACAGACTGGAACCAGCTACAGAATGTCTTTGCATGCAGGGAGCAGGACCCTTCCATGACATGTCACCATATCTTTCTGGTCCTTCTCTCTTCATTTCTCTCCAGGCTGCATTGTTGATTCTTTAGACTTCCTCTGCTCTGATTGGCTAGTTCCTCCTAGAGCCTCTATTGTGAAGAACATGCCTAGACCAGCTCTATCCTCCTTCTTCTCGAGGCTGTATCCTTGACCTTCATTTTTCTCCACCATGCCCTGGTACCTCACACTACTCCGCCTGCTTTTCAGCTTCCTTTTATGTGTTGGCTTCCCTTATTAGACTGTTTTTCTTTATACTTGCATTTTTACTCTCAGAGCATAAGAATACCTGGTAGCTAGGTGGATGGTAGATAGAGCACTGGACTTGGACACAGGAAGAGAGTTCAAATCTGGCTTCTGACACAACTAGCTGTACGACCCTGGGCAAGTCAATTAACCTCTCTGCCTCCATTTCCTCAACTGAAAAATGGATATAATGGTAGCAACTACTTTATAGGATTGTTGTGAAGATCACAAGACATGACATCTAGAAAACACTTTGCACAGTGCCTGGCACATAATAGAAAATTGATAAATGCTTCCTTTTCCTCCCTAATGCCTCTCAAAAAGCACTTAATAATGCTTGTTGACTTGATTTGACTTCCAAACCAACGTTTGGGGCATGTCCATCCAACATGCCTGTTGCCTCCTGTTAGACGATCGATAAATAGGGAGGAAGTGTGCCGCTTTGGAAAAAGAGCTGAATTTGGGGTCAGAAGACATGTATTCAAATCCCGGCTGTACCACTTACTACCTGGGTAATATAATCTAGTCATTTAACTTTCCTGGACCTTAGTTTACTTCACTGTAAAATGAGGAGGTTGAACTGAATGACCTCTGAGTGCTTAATAAATCTTTGATGATTGATTTATTATTTCCCAACCCAGAACTTTTTCAACTACAGTATGCTCCTTCTCCAAATAACCTTTAAATTCTCAAGAAATGTGAAAACTGAAGTAAGGATACGATCAGTTATTATGGCTAATATTCACATCACCTTTTAAGTCTTGTACAATGTTTTATAGAGGTTTCTCACTGGATTTCTAAAACAACCCAAAGAGCTAAGTCCTAAATTATCCCCATTTTACAAAGGAAGAAAGAGAGATTCAGAGAGGTTAAATTCATTGCCCATGGTCCCACAGCTAATAAGTTAGAGGAGGATTTAAGCCCAGGTCTCCTTGACTCCGGTTCCCCTGACTTCCCAAACCATTCTACCGCAGTCTCCAAGCTTTGAGTCTTCTTGTATATCATAATAAACTTACGTTTGGCACAGTCTCATGTTTATCTGCCTCTAAGGGATAGGGGTGAGTGCTGACTAGGGAATGACTATTCAGGGCTTTGTACATTTAAAGTTGCCAAATAACACTGCTAGGGGTGGGTGAGAGCCAGGACTGAGACAAGCATGCCATGAAAGACCCAGGTAGGCAAGGTCACCAGTCATGTTCTATGGTAAATCTGTGGGAGCATTCATTTGCAGTGATGTCCAACCTTTGGCAAATATTGCCCCTCCCTGCCCTTCCCCCACCTCGATTTTAATACCCTCCCCTTTTTGTTCATAAAATGACATTTACATATAAGCAAAAGCCATGTACAGGTTGGTTTTAAAAACTTAGCTGAATTAAGTTAATAAAGATAAGTTTTAAAAATTTAACTTTAAAAATTAGGTGAATTAAAATTCTTTTGATGGAGAAAATTCTATAATACTCCTTGAGATACCTAGAAACTTCTGGAGTGTTAGAAAATCAGGGTAAGGAAGCATTCCTTAGACCAGGGGTTCTTAACTTGTAATCTGTGATTTTTTATTTTAATACTTTGTTTTTCAAGTGTAGCTAGGTAGTGCAGTGGATACAGTGTTGGGTCTGAAGTCAGGAAAACTCATTTCCCTTAATTTCAAATCTGACCACAGATACTTCCTAGATGAGTGACCCTGGACAAGTCACTTAACCCTGTTTGACTCAGTTTTCTGATCTGTAAAATGAGTGGAGAAGGAAATGGCAAACCACTCCAGTGTCTTTGCTAAGAAAATCCAAAATGAGCTTA
Source organism: Bettongia penicillata ogilbyi (assembly GCA_023548195.1). Taxonomy (NCBI): domain Eukaryota; kingdom Metazoa; phylum Chordata; class Mammalia; order Diprotodontia; family Potoroidae; genus Bettongia; species Bettongia penicillata. The sequence continues at coordinate 2,037,415 of JAJHZJ010000106.1, read as the reverse complement.
TGAAAAGTAAGACATGACTGAAAAATGACTCAAAAACAAAACTATTTTTTCAAGTGGGGTTCCTTTGTAATCCTGGCATTTTGTTTTCTGCATTCACAAATATTATTCTGAGATGAGGCTCATAGGTTTCATCAGACTGTGCAAGGGTCCCAGGAAAGAAAAAAGAAGAGGATTAAGAAATTCTAGACCAGACAAATCATCCAAGGGAACTAGAGAAAACAAAATTTTGTAAAAATGAGAAAATCATCTGTTTCATCCTGGGAGAAAAAAAAATAGAGAAGCTCCAAATAGTCTAGGAGTCAAGGCCAGGACCTTGCTATAGATGAAAAGCGAATGAAATTTAGAAATGAGAAAAGCCCCTTTTCTGCTGCTGCCATGTATCATAAAACTCAGCACCACAATTCCTCAGGGGTCTGTTGTCCTAACTTTGCAAACACTGCTGCGTCTTGAAATGCCAGTGTGGTTACTGAATTTGAACAAAACTCTGTTACTGTGGTAGTCCAAACAAATGCTTTGATGAAGCCTGGGTCAACTGGATCAGCCAGATGCAACATTTCTTCCTATGGAACAGTGAGTTTGGAAGGGGGTTTTTCACAGTTGGTCATTAGAAAGCAATGGGGTGGGACCTTACCTGTCTGCCTCACACAGTTATTGAGAGCATCCAATGTGACAGTGTGTGGAGACACCCTAGAAGTATAAATTACTTTGTAATTCATAAGGTAATGTTCATTTAACATTGATTTGTTCAGGTTTTTTTTTAACGTATCTTCAGGACACTAGAACACAACCACTTCCCCTTTCCCCAATCTCTTCCAAAGAGAGTAAGATCATATCAAATTCCTATATCTTTTTGACTAAAGTTTTGTCAAACTGTAGTTGGTGGCCTTCAAGGCCCTTAGAAAATAGTTTATTAAGTGATAAAAGCATTTAAAATTTGGGACGTCAATTTTTTCTTAACCCAAGAATCATAGATGGGGATAAAAGTGTCGGTTGTTGAGGAACTTACCAATATCAAAATCTAATGACTAGCAGCAGTTAGGCCAGGGCCAGATCTATGAGCAGTACCTAGGTTTCATCAGGCCCTTTGATGCAGAGACAATTTCAAGGGGAAAGTCCCATGGTCTCAGAGCAGATTGAGTTACAAACCTCATTAGAGGACGCTGCTGACCAATAACCCTTGCCATGTGGGCAGTTAGGGTAGAAAGTTTTCTTTTATATGTCCAACAGAAGATTTTGTACTAGTGACATACTAATAGCTAAAATTTATGTAGCACTTTGTATGGAGGCGGGTAGAAGGCTTGGTGGATACAGCAGATATTAGCAAATAATTCAAATCTGGCCTCAGACACTAACTGTATGACCTTGGGCAAGTCACTTAACTGTTTGCCTCAATTTCCTCATCAGTAAAATGAGATGAAGAAGGAAATGGCAAACCACTCCAGTATCTTTGCCAAGAAAGCCCCAAATGGGATCAGGAAGAATTGAACAGGACTGAAACAACTGAACAACAATATATCACACTTACTCTGTGCTAATCAATGTGTGAGGCACTTTACAATTACTACCTCAATGGATCTTCACAGCAACCCAAGGAGATTGGTGCTTTTGTCATCCCCATTTTACAGATTGGAAACTGACATGGTTCCTAATATGCCTCTGATCCTATAAGAAAGCATCCATTGAGATAACTTCCCACCTTCTCTCAGTGCTGGTGAATCCTTCACTCCATGCTCACTGCATTTGATCCCTTTGGCCTCCATGGAGAAAAGGAACCCAAAAGAAAAATCTTGGCATGAGGACACAACTATATGCTTACAAGCCAAGGAAACCTTTCATCTGCCCATGCTGAGTCAGGCATTCGCATCATCAGATACCTAAGGTAGGAAGATTTCTAGCAGCCGCCTACTATTCTAAAACCAGCCTTTGGAGTGCAGTCATCTAGAAATGGACTTGGAAGCTTATGAAATAATACCCCAAGTCTTGTCTCCTCCCACTAACTCCCTTGAAATGTTCTGTCTGAGCTGATAAGAGTCAGTTCATGAATCCAGGCTTCTCAAGTTTTGGTGGTTTGTTTCCCTTTGCCATATAAGCCTTCCACAGTCCTTCTGAAACAGGAGACTTGGAGGTGCATTTAGAAAGTGTGTTGAATATGGAGTCAGAGAATCCAGTTTCAAATCCCAGTTCTGTAACTAATTACCTGGATGACCTGGGGCAAATTACTTTACTTTTCTGGACTCAGTTTCCTTAGCTATAAAAATGAGGTGGGTAGATGAAAGACCAATAATCTACCTGTGCTGTGGTAAGACTGTGAGTCAGAGGAACCTAGTTGCTGAAGAATTAAAACTGAGAATCACTGAGAGGATAACAGAGAGGTAAATGGTGGCTGTGGGCAGGTGGCAGTGCTTAGCAATAAGGGACCATGAAGAAGACTGGGAATGAAGGATATCATCTAAGAAATATGGGATTGCAAAACACAACGGGCCAGTCATCTTCTCAACATCAAGAGAAAGTAGAAAAAGGTTTCAACATATTGGGTGAACTCCCTGTGACATATGGGGAGGCACAGACCAATCACCCAGGATGGGAAGGCATAGACAGACTGTGAACTGAAACCCTGATAGGAATACCCAGTCAGGATCCCTCAGGCACGTTTTAGAGAAGATGGCCTCTAAGGTTCCTCCCATACTTATCTTTCTATTGGTTCGATTAACCATTTTGTTTTTAGCCAGGATTGGTACATAAAGATGCTTTATTCTATGGCATACAGAAAGGAAAGAAGGAAGGAAGGCAAGAAGGAAGGAAGAAAGGAAGGCATGGAGGAAGGAAGGAAAGAAGGAAGGAAGGAAGAAGGAAAGAAGCAAACATTAATTTATTAAATGGCCATTATATGCTAGACACTGTGCTAAGTGTTTTATAAATATTATCTCATTTGATTCTCATAACAACCCTGGGAGGTAGGTGCTATTATTACCTGCACTTCGTGAAACTAAGTTAGACCAAAGTTAAATGGCTTGCCTAGGATCACACAGCTAGTAACTGAAGCTAGATTGGAACTCAATTTTTCCTGATCCCCAGGACGAGTGCTTTAACCATTTGTGCCAAATAGCTACCTCTAGAACTACATGGTTTCTGTCCTCTACTCTTAAACCTTACCCTGCTCTCTCTCCAGTAAAGAGGTGCCTGGCACAGAGTAGGTGCTTAAATATTAAAATTATCTCAAAAGAGATATTTGCAAATTACAAATTCTAATATGCATTCGCTTGTCTTCAACAGGCCTTCTTTGTACATAATGGAGTCTGCTGCTGGATTCTTTCTGTTGTCCACAGATATGTTAGAAAGTCTCCTTTGTTGAGTTCCTCTAATTCCATCCAAATGTCCAGCCTTCTGGGATTAGCCTCTCTTGTGACCTCATTGCTCTTTGCACATCATTACCTCAAGTCTTTTTTTTCATGTCTCCATCTCACAAAGGTTTAGACAGAGCCCATTGTCAGTGCTGACTGAGTACCCTTGGACAATCCTGATGTGATTTGGCTTCTTGTTGTAGCTGCCCTAACCCTTGACCCTTGCTTAGTTAATTAAACCCTGAGAATAGAAATATCTTGAGTTCTTCTCAAGCTTCCACCTCCCTCCTCCCTGAAACCCAGATTTTATAAATGCTGATATCCAGAGGGTCTCTAATTGTCACATGGGGCTTTACTAACCAAGATGTAAAACAGACAATATCTACCTAATATCTAAGACTATTTTTTAGGTCAAGGAGAAGTAAAGGCCATTAGAAAATGTGTCCTCTTACAAGCTACAGAAGTTGGGAAGGGGCTGACAGATTCAATATTATTAAGGCCCTATGAGTAACACCCCAAGAAAAAGGGTGGCAAGTGCCCCTATGATACATTTAATAGCATCAAGGACAAAAGAATAAGAATTCAGGTTAGAACTATTATACTTGGAAATATTTTTTAGCATTCAGGAAATGAAATGGCAACACAAAAGCAACAAAGCAGCCCAGTGTCTCTCTGAAAGGTTATTGATCCAGTTTATAACTGGTTATGCAAGACTGGTCTCATGAGAGTTGATGGCTTTTGATAACTACAATACTGACCTTAATCTCCAAAGACCTAGGCATTAAGCTCTGAACTCCAAGGGAGGCTGTCAGGACAAGTCCTATCCTTATGTGGAACAGGAGGATGCCTACATAGTATTGTTTAAGGGGGAAACCAGGCAAATACCTCCCTTCTTTCAATTATTTCCCTCATTGGCCTTTTCAAGCTCCCAATAAACCCCAAATATTTTTGGAAGAATAACTAATTCACCGATCAGAACCCACTGTTGCATTATCATAGACAAATTTATCAGATTAGTTACAGTCTAATTTATCCAAAAGACTATAAGCCCCATGAGGTTAGAGACCTTATTTGATCAAAATGTTGTATCACTGCTTAATAAATGTTTCTTGAATGACCGATTGGTCTCATTAGCTTAGCAGAAGTCTCTGAGTGAAAACTAGGCAAACATGGCCAGTATGGACATATGGCAAACATGGTTGTAGGAAAAGATCTAGAGTTTGGCACATTGCCAGGCAGAAAAAAATAAAGGGATGGGGGATGTGTTAGTAGACTGTAGTAGCCACCTGGGTATAGGGTGTGAGTATCAAAAATGAGGAGGGAGTTGTTTAAAAGGGAGGTTATGAGTACTAATGAAAAATTTCAAATACTCTATAATTTTGCAGAACCTCAGCCTGCATGTCTCACCATGAAAGTATTCACCTACAAAATGGCCTACAATTCAGTCACCCACAAAGTATGTGCCATCTCCAGGCTCTATTATATAGACAGCATGTGAAACCATGCTGTTGTTCAGTCGTTTCAGTCACGTCTGACGCTTAGTGATCTCATTTGGGGTTTTCTTGGTAAAGACACTGGAATATTTTGCCATTTCCTTCTCCAGCTCATTTTATAGATAAGGAAACTGAGACAAACAGGGTTAAGTGACCTGCCCAGGGTCATACAGCTAGTAAGTGTCTGAGACCAGATTTGAACTCAGGAAGATGAGTCTTCCAGATTCCAAGCCCAACACAGTCCTAGTTGGTGATGAGTTTCAACCTTAAAGAGACAAACACTTAGGGAATCAGGCACACAGAAAAAAGGCCAAGCTTTGATAAGGACTTAAATTTCATGAAGGAATGGCATATTATATTAACGTTTTTCTTTTGACCAAACCTCTGATTTCACTGGTATAGGAACCGCAGATGAAGAAGTTCCTTCCATCTAATGAAGTCTGTAGCTGCTCTTAAATGAATAGCACAGAAAGGTTAGACAGCTTGCTGAGGATCACAAAGTCAGTACATATTAGAAGTAGGATTTGAATTCCTGATCCCAAGGCTAGCTATCACTATACAACACTGCCTCAAGGTTTACTACATTAGCCTAATGTACAAGCAAAGGGGTAAGTGTATTATGTGGGACAGGAAGAGACTCAGAAGTTCCATAGCTAAACAGAAAAGGTCCAAGGAGATTTCATGAAGATGAGTTCAAATCTGGCCTCAGATATTTACTAGCTGGGCAAATCACTTAACTCTGTTTGCCTCAGTTTCCTCATCTGTAAAATGAGCTGGAGAAGGAAATGGCAAACCACTCCAGTATCGATGCCAAGAAAACCCCAAATGGGAATACAATTCAGACGTGACTGAAGCAACAACATGGTTATACATACTGTATCTATCTGGGACTGGCACATCCCCTCACTTCCCATCAGTCAGGGAAAGCATCCTGGAGGAAGTGGGAAGCCAGAGAACTTCCTAAAACAAAACAAGAGGAAAGGTTGGGTAAGGTAAGTAAGCCAACATTTTAGGTAAGAATATTTTAGTCTAGAAAAAAGTAATCTCTTGGGAAGTTAGTGCTATGGTAGTGTTGTCTATTGCAATGGGAAGGGTAGGGAAGGCAGAAGAAGATGGAGCTGTGGCCTTGCCATGCATCATCTGAGTTGATAATGAGACAAATAAGCTTGATGTGTAGAGTGTGCTTTGGAACTGAGTTGAACACGTAGCTGGTGAGCCCAAGCAGAAGAATGGTGTTACCTACAGTTCTTGGAAACAGGAAGACAAGAGAGCAATGATAAAGAAGGCAGGAACCAGTCAAAGAAATCTTATATGCTTCTGGGCATCAGAAAAAATAGCATGCTGACTTTGTAGCAGGTGGGTTTGAATCCCACCTCAGATTGGTAGCCCTGGGAAAATCACCGTATCTTTTTGGTTTATAGTTTCCTCATCTGTAAAATGAGGGGGTTGGATCAGGTTGGATGGAGCACACCTGGAATCTCAGGGAGCCCCCTCCCAGGACTTCTGAGTGGCCATGGGATAAGCCCATCAGATGTCTACACTTTCAGCATTAATGTGGTAAGCACTTAGGAGAGAACTACCAGGTTGTCCAAGGAGCAGTGACCTGGCCCAGGGTAGAAATGAAATAGGTCAAAATTCCTTTGCTCAGTGGGACACGCCCTGAGAGTATCCCTTCTCCTTCTAGTCTGGGTAACACAGGAGATCCAATCTTCAAAACAAAATATAATTAAATGGTTGGATTTGATGACCTATAAGGTATCCTCTAGTCATCCTACGATCTCACTGTAGCATCCATTAGGGGTTACCAAGGAGATGGAGCTGACATTGTGGAGATGCCTGCGGACCAGGGCCAAATTCCCAGTGTGCCCTGACCCTATAACTGAATGGGTCAAAACTAGTATCTGAGTCTTGATTCTCTCCCACTGTAAGGAAGGAGAGAGTGAATGATCCTCCTGGGAGGTGAACTGTGGGCAAGCAAGAGAGGGATGTGAATGGGTGTGCTAAGGGGAGTGGGGTAACAGTAACAGCCACCAGGGCCTCAAAGAGCTGGAGCTGGGCATGCTTCTGGTGGAGGCAGGTCAAGTAGCCACCTCCACCGAGGGCGTCATGGAGGTAGAGAGGCATCCATCCAGGGACAGAAGGGAAGAGGATGCAGGGACACCATGTGATCAGGGCTGAGCAGAAGTCAGACAGCAGCCACAGAACCATATCCATGGTTCTAAGGAGACACATGTGGTGATTCCTACGCTCCCTTCCTTGGCTTCCCTTCTACCTTCTAGGTCTCTCAAGGGAGGCTATTCTATTTCACCCATCTTTGTTCTTGAAGAGTTTGTTATGCTTTCTATTGCTTGTTTTCTGCTTCACCATTGGCTGTTCAAAAGAATTCAATTTCTCTAAGGTAATGTGATCACTTATTGCATAAGTGATTTGCATGTGTCCATGGGGTGAATGAAGACAAGACTGAGGCCATGGATAACAAAATACACAGGAGCAATAGATAGATTTTAAATGGAGATATAGATTAGACAAAGAGAGATGGTCCAATTGCTAGGACATTCCCAGTTTGGGAGCTTGAGCTGAATAAAAAAGAGCCTTAAAAATTGATTCATATTTTTTAATCATTTCTCCAAAGTCAGAATGAACAATGAATCCCAACCATTTTGTTATTCATTCATTTCAGTTGTGTCCAACTCTTCATGACTCCATCTGGGATTTTCTTATCAAAGATATTGGAGTGGTTTGCCATTTCCTTCTCCAGATCATTTTACAGATGAGAAAACTGAAATAAACAGAGTTAAGTGACTTCCCCAAAGTCACACAGCTAATAAATATCTGAGGCCAGATTTGAACTCCAGAAGATGAATCTTCCTGATTCCAGTCTTGGCACCCTATCCACTATACCACCTAGCTGTCCCATACCTGGACCTATCCAGACTTATACCTAGACACAAATGAATAAGTCGGAAACTGGTGGAGGAAAGTTTATCGTTGAACAACAATTAGATTTCTGAGGTTGCTGTAAATACTTCCTATTTTATCCTTCTCAAGGAAAGTTTGAAAGGTAAGCCCTTCCCCCAAGGGGCAGAGCTGAGGGTATTGATTAGAGAGCAGGTCATACCTGAAAGGAGCTAGGAAAGAGGGTGAAGACCAGCCAAGGGGGAATAACTCACCTGGTTCAAGAACCAAGCACCTTTTACCTACCCTCCCCTCTGTTCCTAAATACCTCCTTCACTGGCCTTCTCCAGCTCCTCAGGATTAAGACACTGACTCAGGAAAGCTTCCCTTAAGATACTAAAATGACTCTGTTAGGAGGAGTTAACAGATTCATTCCAAAAAAACTACTGTCACCTCTCACATATTTATCAGACTGGTAGCAATCTGGTGCACAAGAAACAGAGAAGGTTACACATGTCTGAAAAGAGAGAAGAATCAGGTTCAGCTTTATAAATCAAACCATATTTTTAGTTTTCCCACCCAGGCTCCCTGAAAAATATATCACCCAAACCAAAGCAACCTCTGATACAGGCAGATCTCCAGCCTGCTCAGAGCTTGAAACCCAAGATTTGTATTCTTGTCGTATCTTGTCGTAGCAGAAGGAAAAGTTATCAGCCCCAGACAGCCAGTTTTCAGTCTTAAGGCAGACGACAGCAGACAGCCTGGGCATGTCCCAGATATTAGACAAAGATTTAGAGACTCTCCCTCCTTGAATTTTCTTCCATATCTTATCCCCCATCACAGTCTTCTAATATGCGTTGCCTTTCCCTCTCATGGTGTGAGACAAAAGCTGATCATTCCCCATATGAGAGGCGAAAGGAAAAAAATCATTTGCTTTTAAAGTTCTGAGTGTAGTAAAAATGCAATTTTTAAAAACCTGCTGTAACAGATGCAAAATATTCCATTCTAAGTTGCGTGTGAGCGTGTGTGTTTTCTTTTTGACTACAGTCCAAGCAATAGCTTTGGGAAGCCCTGGGAGAGAAAACACTGATTGCCCCATCCCAGAGGAGCCCCCTGAGCAATTAGTACAACACAGCTCACAGGGAGTGAGTGGTACAGGGGAAAAAGCAGCTGCAGAGAGATGTAGAAAACAGTGGTGGGGAAGGTAGAAACCTGGAGGGGGGGGAATTGGCAGCTTTTAAGGGGGTAGGGTCCCAGAGACCCAGAATTTCCTGGTGAAAGTCCATTCCCAAGGCTCATCAAGCCTATTAGATGACAGAGTGAGAATCTGACACCCAGCACAGAACATGGCTTTTCTCAGTTGTTTTTCCTCAGTTAAAGGAAGGGTCTCCTAGCAAAACTGCTCTCCCACAAAATTAGAAGGATGCCAGAAAGCTTTGTCAGACATGAAAAAGCTCATGTCTCAGAGAAGGAAAGTATATTTGTTTTTTAAAGAATATTTTATTTTGTTGTATTTATTTCCATTTTAAAGAATAAATTTGTGTTGATATCAATTGCTTTTCTACATCTCCATATTTCTTTTTTTACAGCAAACCTTTTATTTTTTTGTAAGTGGTATTTTATTTTTTCCCTGTGACATGTAAAGATCATTTTCAAAATTCATTTTTTCTGTTTACTATATATTTTATTTATTTTTTTCAAACTGAATTTATTTTTTTTAGTTTTCAACATTCATTTTTATAAGATTTTGAGTTCTAAATTTTCCCTCTCCCTCCCCTTCCCCTCCCCAAGACAGCCAGCAATCTGGTATACGGTATACATGTACAGTCATATTAAACATATTTTCACATAAGTCATATTGGTAACAAAAGGGAAAAACCAAAAGGAAAGAACAAACAATAAAAGAGAAAATAGAGTGCTTCCATCTGCATTCAGACTCCATAATTCTTTCTCTGGATGTGGATAGTATCATGAGACTTTCTGGAATTGTCTTAGATCATCTCATTGCTGAGAAAAGCTAAGTCTATCAAAGTCGATCATGGCACAATGTTACTATGTACAATGATCTGGTTCTGCTCACTGCACTCAGCATCGGTTCATGCAAGTCTTTCCAGGTAACACTCATTTTTTTAAATAAGATTTTGAGTTTAAAAATATTTTAAGTGAAGACGGCCCTCCCTCCCAGCCTATTTGACTTGTCCAGGGATTGATGGACAAGGGGAGGCAGGATTCTGATCCTTCAGGGCTCTGCTGGGGGGTGAATGAGCCTGTGCCTGTGTTAAGGCTCCTGGCCTCCGCAGCCCCATGCGGCTCTCGCTCCCAGATCACAGCCGGCTGAGTTATGCGCTGTCCGACTCAACAGTTAAAAATCGCTGCACCAGGGTTTTCGCTTTCTGGCGTCGCTTCCAGCATCCGGAACGCAAAACGGCAGCGAACGAGAATTGATGGAGTAGGGAAGGCTCCTAGTCTCTTTAGAGTTGATAAAGGAGACCAGAAGGCTCAAGCAGCAGATTCACCTGATTACCACTCTCCCCTCCCACTTATGTTCCTGGATTGGGGCAGAACGGGTAAACTGCGCCACCTGATGGAATTCGACAGGATGATGGGATGTTCTGATGCTAGTGGGCTCCTTCTGGGAGAGGGGGTCGTGGGTCTTTTGTCTCAAATACAGAATTGCGGGCTTGGAACAGATAGTCTGCATGGAGTTTTTGAGACGACCCAAATCTGTCTAAATTGGTCTGCTTGGCCCCAGATGGCAGAGCCAGGCAGGAAAGGAAGGTTTCAGTGCCATGTGAGGGGAAAACTCTCAAACCAGCTGTCCAAAAGTGGAATGCAGTACTTTGGAGGTACTCCACTGGAGCACAGTGGAAAGAGTACTGGATTTGGAGTCAGATGTCCTGGGTTCAAATCTTGACTATGCCACTGTGTAGCTTTAGGCAAGTCACTAAACCTTCTAGTGCAGTAGATCAAAGAAGATTTAAGGGAGATTTGAGTTCATATCAGACATTTGGACAATTCATTAAATCTCTGTCTGCCTCATCTGTAAAATGGGGATAGTAATAGCACTAAAATCCCAGGATTATATGGAGGAAAGCTAATATTTTTTAGGCATCTTGCAAACCAAAGCACTATATGTGTAATTATGGTCACCATCATCATCATCAACAGGATCATCATCATCATTCTTCATCTATAAAATGAAGAGGTTGGATTAGATTGTGTCTAAAGTTCCTTCCAGCTCCAAATCTATGATTCGATTCTCATGAGGTTTTCACACAAAGACTTAATAAATCGTAGACTGGGAGTGGCACAGTAGATAGGACTCTGACCTTGAAATCAGGAGTACTTGAGTTCAAATCCAGCCTCAGACACTTACTATCTATGTAATCCTAGGCAAGTTACTTCACCCTGTTTGCCTCAGTTTCCTCAACTGTAAAAATGAGTTCGAGAAGGAAATGGCAAATCACTCCAGTATGTGCCAAGAAAACACCAGACTAGTATTAATTAGTTCTTAAAAAATAATAAAAAAGCCCATCATCTTTAAGAGAGAACCCTAATAGTAAAAGCTTAATAAATGTCTCTTAATTGATTGCTTTCTTGATTATGAGGTAAGTGCTATTATTAAAAGAGAGCTTTGGAGCCTGAGAACCTGGGTTTGTATCCTAAGTCCAGGTAATAAATTATTTGCGTGACTTTGGCCAAGAATCCGTTTCCTCACCAGCAAAAATGAGAGGGTTTGGATTGGACAACCTCTAAACTCTCTTCCAGGTTTTAAATCAATGATCCTATGATCCAATGTCCCTCTGAACTGCAGAAGTTATGATCATGATAGGAGGAAGGGAGAAACGAATAGTTCTTCAGTTGAGTGCATTCTGGGCTTCTTTAGGGAGCACTTGGAGATGCTGGGAAGAAGAAAGGAGAAAGGGCAGCCCATTAGATAGCATACCTAGGGCTTGGAGAGCAGCTTCTATTGGGAGCCAAAGGGGCTTTCTGGCACAAACAAGTAGACCCAAGTTAATGAAGTGAGCTGTATTAAGTATGTATATATTTATTCTTATAGATTTAGACTTCAGAGTCTAGTTCAGTCCTCTCATTTTATAGATAAATAAACTGAAGCTATAGACACTTGATTTGTTTAAGGTCATGTAAGTAGCAAATGGCAGGGTTGGGACTCTGCCTTCAAACTCAGAGCTCTTTCCCACTGCACCAAAAGTGGGCTTAGAGGATCAAGGGATTTAGAGCTTGAAGGAATATTAGAGAACATCTAATCCAATCCCTCTAGGGGGCTCAGTCCTGGAGTCAAGAAGACTCATCTTTCTGAGTTCAAATCTGGTCTCAGACCCGTCCTTGCTGTGAAACTGTGGGCAACTCACTTCATCCTATTTGCTTTGGTTTCCTCATTTGTTAAAATGAGCTGGAGAAGGAAGTTGCAAACCACTCCAGTAACTTTGCCAAGAAAACCCCAAATGGGGTCACCAAGAGTCCCACATGACTGAACAAACAATCAAAAAGAGTAATGCTACAGAATCAATGCTATGTGTGGAAAGAGAAGCGCTAAGTTTCGCACCGCTCACAGGTTCGGTCCCTCAATCGAATGGAACCCCGGAGCTTATCCAACACAACCTGCTACATAACTCCTTCTACAGAATGATTCACTGGGCATGGTCAAGTTTCTCCAAAGTGGGGAAACTCACTACCTCCCTGGTCTTTCAGTTTCCTTTTGTACACTAGAATTATTAGGAAGTTTCCCCCTTGTGTGAGGGCACAGTCTTCAGATGACAGTGGATGAAGGGGATGATGAAAAACAGGAATGTACCTAGTTATTCTTGATGCTGCTGACAAGGCTGGGCTGTTTCACATCTGAGCCTTTATAAACCTTTTCTTCCTCTACACTAGCTACTTCTTAAATGGGGGAGACAGAGAGACAGACACAAAGACACAAAGACAGACACAAAAACAGAGAAACAGAGAGGCAGAGACAGAGACACACACAGAGACAGAGAGAGAGACAGACAGACAGACAGACAGACATGAAAAGGGAGAAAAAAGAGACACTACCCAATTGCAAATTTTCTGTTTCTGGGTAACCCTGGTTAGGATTTGTCCCAAGGTCTCAGACTGAGGAGGAGACCTGAACAGATGGAAAGCATGGGGCATAATACTGAGGGCAAGAAGGGTAAAAGACTGGAAATGTGAATTGCAGTTATTGCTTCCTAACATTTCTTGGTCTCCCAGGCCGGAAATCTGCACTAACCAGAGAGCTCAAAGGCTCGGGATTCAGGACAACTGACTGCCAAAGCAGAAAACGGCCGTGTCCAAAGGCGGGCTTAACTGGAAGGCACCTCACTGCGGAAAGGGGGAGTGAACTTTACATAAGCAGAAATGCACGGGGCAAGCAAGGGAGCTGCACATGCTCGTTCCCAGGGAAGCCAAGAAAACGTACTTTAGGCAGAACGAAGCGGAAGGGGGTTGGGGGGAGGAGGGAGGAGGATCACTCCCACCTTACATAAGCCCAACAGGGAGAACAAGTCAAGGACAAAGAACCTCTCTCTCTCCCACTCGGCTGTCTCCTTTGTTCACGTCTCTGGGCTGGGGGTTTGTGATGAAACTGCCATAGGAACGCCTGGAAGTCACACTGGGAGCTGTTAAGCCCCAAACATTCACTGCTCACAAAGGCATCAACAGCACAGAACCGCCTTAAACTCCCTCTCCCTCTCCTTCCCTCCCTCCCTCCCTGGGAGAGCCACTTGTTACTTGGCACTCAAGCTGCTGCCAGAGCCGGGTAGATTCACGACAAGCTAGAGGCAGGAGGGGCAGCGCAGCATAGTGGGGCAGACCTGGATCTGGAGGCAGAAAGTCGTGGGTTCAAATCCTGTTCTCGTTAATGGCTTGCGATCCTGAGCAAGTCACTTAATAAATAGCAGATAGCGTTTATACGGTACTTTAAGCTAACTAATAGCCTGAGATGCACGCAATCACCGCAGGAAGATATAGCTATCCTCATTTAGGAAACCGAGGCCAACAGACAACAACCCCAGGAAGGTGGGTGCTATTCCCGTTTGGGGAAACAGAGGCTGATAAAGGTCAGGAGATTTGCTCAAGGTCACCCACCCGACACCTAGTCGCAGTTAATCTCTCTGGGTCTCCCTTTGATCTCTGAGGTTCTTTTCAGTTCTAGTTTTCAGATCTACGCAATCTCCCACCCCTTCCAAGCATGGATACAGCAGCAGCCTCTTTTCCGACTCTGGCTTGGGGTTCCCTTGTAGTAAGGGGGTTCCCAAGCAGTAGCCAGCTCTCCTTCCCTGCTGCATCTAGAACTGCTGTTGGGACTGGAGGTAAGAAGAGAAGGATGGTACCAGCGATCTCTCTGGGTACGTTTGTGGAGGACTTTAGGAGGAGTCACTGATCCCATCCCTGGGGGACTGCCGAGGAGGGGGCTGCAGCAGCAGCAGAGGCGGGTGGGCTGGCAGGCAGCTCCTCCTCCTCCCTCCCGCCTCCCCCCTTCTCACCCCGCTCGGGAGCAGCCCATTACATCACTCCGCATTATATAAGACTCTCAGCCTCCCCAGGGTGTTCTTCCGAAGGGAAATGAAGCCAGACTGTCAGTGACAAGCCGCGTGCGCCAGGCTCAGCTCCGTCCACTCTTTAGACTTCTCCATTTTAGGGACCCTCTTGATCACTGCAGCCCAGAATGGGAAAGCAGCCAAGAGCTAGTTTATCCCCCACCCCCCCCGCCCTCCAACAGGGTCTCTCTGGAAAGTGTACTCGGTTGGTTCCAGTCATATGCTGTTCACCTTCCATTTCAATGAATAAATTCAGCAGGCTCTTCATTTACTCAGATGGTCAGGAGCCCAGGACTGGACTTGGAGTCAGGAAGACTCGAGTTCAAACTCCTGACTCTAAAATCAGTAGCTGTGTGACCTTGGACAAGTCTTTTAATATAATAGAACCTCATTACACACACACACACACACACACACACACAGAGAGAGAGAGAGAGAGAGAGAGAGAGAGAGAGAGAGAAAGAGAGAGAGAGAGAGAGAGAGAGCTCTATGTGAATGTCAGTTAAAATGAAATAATGCCCATATTGAGGAATGTGCCAGTGTTTAAGGTAAGGAAGAACATATATATCGACAACTTATGTGTTGAAATTTGGTTGAATTGAAATTACTGACAAAGTTTATTAAAAACTATACAGATATTTTTATGATATTTATATTTGTGATGAAGCATTTGGATTGTGTATTTAATAATAAATAACATTAGTGCAAGAGTTCTCAAACCAGGAGAGTCCATGAACTAAGCCAGGGGTTAGTGGATGGATTTCAGAATCTGGGAACTTGGATAGGAAAAGAATGACCTTTATTTTCACTAATCTTCAGTTTTCTTGGTAATGGTATGCATTGTATTTTATGCAATTAAAAACATTACTCTGAAAAGGGGTCCAGAAGTTTTACCAGCCTGCCAAAGGGGTCTCCAGAGGTATTTAGCCATGTGTCCTCCAGGTTTTTCACTGAGGGGAATCACACTGTTTATTCACATCACCCCCTTTACCAGACACTGATATGGAAACTGAAATGTTCTCATGGGGATCATTTCAGGTCTACAGAGGTTGGCCAATTAAGTTGACTTAGTAGCTAAGTACCAAGATGCTCCTTTCTCTTCCAGCAGGCTGCTGATTACTTGAGAATAACCTTTGAAATCTGGGTACAAAGCTGTCCATAAAATGACTGCAAAGTTCAGCTGCATTGTTCACATTCTTGACAGGATGCTACAAGAAGTTTGGGGCAACAAACAGCACTTTAAAGAATCCCCTGGCACTTAAGGATTGTCTGTATCTCTCTTATTTTGCCAGGGGAACATGTAGGACTTTCCCACAGGACCTTTATTTCTGACAGTGTCTACCTTACATAATGCATTGCACATAATCAACCTTCTTTGGAGTCAGGAGTACCTGAGTTCACATCTGGCGCAGACAGTTACTAAGCTATGTGACCCTGGGCAAGTCACAATCCCTGTTTGTCTCAATTTCCTTATCTACAAAATGGGGATAATAACAGCATCTACTTCCCACGGTTGTTGTGAGAATCAAAAGAGACAATGCAGCACTTAGCACATAGTAAGTGCTATATAAAAGTTATTGTTACGTTTTTAATCAAATGGAACTGACTTTGTTTCAATAATGAAGAGTGCTAGCCTGAATTGAATGTACCTGATGAAGGCTTGGAGAAAGGTCTCTGGACCAGTCAATGTACACCTGTCACATATCCCTCCCAGCTTCTCATCCTATATATGATCAGTACTCCCAAGGGCCATGCGCCCCTGTGCTGAGACTGTCACTATGCTCATTCAGTATGGGAAGAACACTAAATTTGGAGTATGATTACGTGTATTTGGGGTCTGACTCTAACACCCCTTAGTTGAGTGGTTGTGGCCAAATTAGCAGCAGTTTCTTCATCAGTCAATGGAATTAATATTACATAATATTAGCTAACATTTATAAAGCACTTATTATGTGCTAATAATTATTGATTAAATTTAAATTAGTTAATTTCAATTACATTAATTTCAGTTAATTAGTTGTTACCTCATTTGATCCTCACAACCCTGAGAGGTAGGTATCTTTAGTATTCCTATTTTGCAGATGAGGAAGCTGAGGCTAACTGAGGTTAAGTGACTTGCCCAGGGTCACATAGCTTAGTAACTGTCTGAGGTCAAATTTGAACTCAGATCCTCCTGATTCCAGACTTGTGCCACCTAGCTGCTCCTTATATCTATCTAAGGATTGCTGTCAAGAAAGTACATTTAAACTTTAAAATGTTGTGGAAGTGTAAGATTATTGGCAACTAAGGACTTGTCCCTGACCCCACCCCTCCAGGAAATATGTTAGAATCCATTTATCTGTGATTAACTGTAACATAAACAGAATCTCTGGAATTCCTGGGCATCATTGACAACTAAATCCAGGGGCAAAGGGGGACAGTCTAGAATGCATTGGAAAGTGTGAATGTTTTATGGAGGGCTTGGATATATATACACAATAGACAAATACCAGGTAAATGAAAAGCCACCTTTTATTTTCTATTTTAATTTAGCATTGTGACAATTCAAGGAGCATTTATTGAACTGAATATGACTCAATATTGTGCTAGAATCTGTGGGAGGGGGGATGGAATTTAAAAAGGAAGAAGAAACCCAAGGCACAGAAGCCTATTCCCTCAAGGAGCTATTGTCTCACTGGGCAGACTAATCACACATACCCCGAAACAGTTCCAGAGCTAAATACAATGGTCTTTGAATAAGTCTAAAGATACATGATCTGTAAGCCTTGTAAGTGCTTAAAGGAAGAATCAATACAGGTTCAAATAATGGTCATTTCTTATGGATAGGAGAGTACTAAAATATCTCCTTTATTCAAGTAAAAAAAAAGTGGGAAAAATATTTCTGCTTTTGACGGCTTCGCCATTCTCAATAGCCCCAGTGCCTAACACAATGTCTGGCCCACAGTAAGCATTTAATGCTGGTTGATTCCTGATACCAATTTTGACCAGATTTGACAGTAACATAGAAGGCCTAAAAAAAAAGACTCAGTCTTCTGGCCTCCTTAACAATTGACATACATGATGGGAAAAGATGGTTCCCTTTGGTACCCCACAAATGCTTCATTCACAACATGGAGCACAGCACAATTTTCTCCTGCAAAGTTGTCATGGCAACACCAGCTGCTTGTGAGATCATTGGAGATGGGGTCATAATGATAATGCTGTTATATGTTTTACTTAGTATAAACCCCTTATTCAGTCAGTAAGAAAATTAACCAGAAAGCTCAATTTCATAGGAAACTAGGCATCATTCGTCCTGTGTATTTAGGACACAAAGGATGTGTAAAAAAAAAAAAAGTGAAGGAAGCAAATAAAGGAGAGAATGAAATAGAAGGAAAAGAGGGAGGAGGTGGAGAACGAGGAGGAGGAGGAAGGGGCTGTATGTCTTGCCTTGAGTAATTCTCTGGGTATAATATGCAAATAAATTCACAAGTCCTCCCTAGTGACTGAATAGAGTGGCAGGTCTTTTTAGTCTGGACAGGAAGTACCAGGGATGGTGTCTGCCAAGCTTGATTCAAGAGATACCCAAATTGATTGCTTTCTATTATCCATACTAATGGAAAAGAGAAGAGACACAGATAATACCAGTAATACATTTTCAAAGTCCATTCACTCACTCACACACGTACATATACACGCAGAGACAGAGTGAGTGACTCATACAATCAGACAGACACACATGGTCAGGAAATTCCAGTCTGGCAAATGGTTTGGGTTGGTTTGTTTTTTCTAGGCGGCCATTTGAATTTCCCTGATGCTCAACTGTGAACTTGTAAAATGGCTAAGTTCAAGATGTTTCTGTCCAGTTGCCATGTCTAACCAAGCTAAGAAGGAGAGAAATTAAATGATCCTTTAAGAGCCTTCTTTCTGTGATTCTCCTGCTAACAAATGGTCACATGTCAGGCAACAGAAAAAAAGCAGCTGAGTGTTGTCAAAAAGGCACTAGATGAGGCCGAAGACAGAGTCAAATCCAGTTTGGGCCATTCACCATCTGGCCAACCTTGGACCATCAGTAGAGTTAAACATTGCTGAAATCCATTTTCCACATCCATTGTAAGGGAATAATAATACTTGCCTTGACTCATTTCCTGGGCTATGAGGACCAAGTACAACAATGGATGTAAAAGGGCTTTAGAAAATATTACAAAAATTACAAGTTTTTATTAATTTATCATTATTATTATTTATTATTACCAGTTGGTTTCTAGATAACAGAGCTAGGTGACTGAATGTGGAAAAAGAGCCAGGCCTGGAGTCAGGAAGATTCATCTTCCTGAGTTCAAACCCTTCCTCAGACACTAGCTGTGTGATGCTGAGCAAGTCACTTCACCCTGTCTCAGTTTCCTCATCTATAAAATGAGCTGAGAAGGAAATGGCAAACCACTCCAGTATCTTTGCCAAGAAAACCCCAGATGGGGTCACGAAGAGTCAGACAACTAAAAAATGACTGAAAAACAAAAAATCTATCATCCCCTCAAGCTATAACTGAGAAGATTCATCCAGGATCCTATTTCTTTGAGGAAGGAGCTGCCAAATGCAGATGGTTTGAAGTGTATTAAGCCTAAGGTGAGGTCTTGAAATGTCTCATGCACTTTTGAGTGATGGAATCCACTAGCCAACTGCTGTGGCTTTGAGAAACTGACTAGGTAGTCTTGTGGATTACTTGAAACTCCAATTTCATTCTATGTGGGACATTACTTCAAGAATTGTTCTAATTTGGTTTTGTTGATTGTCACACGGGTGTACACACAGGATATCCCCGAAGACTGTGAGTTTTAATCTTTAGTAAGTTTGAATAAACTGCAAGTAAACTTTCAGCACTCCCTGTGTATCAAATATAGCTGTGCTGTCTACACAGAAGACTGTTCAAAGTCTGAGAGACTTGTTCACAGTCAACTACCCACAATAAAGGTAGGAGTTCAGAGCAAAGAATTGATGCTCATCTTGAGGTTTTTTTTTTTCTTACCCTTCCCTCTCCTTTCAGCTTGCATGGGAGATCCAAAGAATCTTGGGACAGTGAAAAAAAAACATGAAGCCTGAGGTAGGTCCAGAATGCTCTGGGCATTTTATTGAAAGACAGCCTCTAAAAATGATTGCAAATGGGGTGCAAGTTGGCAGTCTGAAACTAGGGATGTTAAAAAGGATTTTTTTAACCCTTAGAGGTTTGAGATAGTGCCGTTGCCTCTGGTGAGCAAGAGCCAGTAAGGATAAAAGACAGGTGAAAATGCCTGTGGTCTCAAATTAGCTAGCGCCCTGTTCTGTATTCCAAAAACGTTTTGCCCCTGGAGTTGAAAATTCTTTTCTCTGAGGAAACAAACAAACATCAACAGCTAAAATACTGTGGACTGACAAATAACTCTCTTGTTTTGGTGACAAAACAACTGAAAGTTTTTCCCCTAATCCTACAGTGGGTGTGTGAAGGATATGCCTCCCTCACTAAAAGAGCTCTAATGTATACCTATGGGCTCAAAGCTAAAAGAAAGTTGGCAGAGCCCCCTCTTCCTTTTATGGGAAAGAAGCAGCATTTCAGCTGGAGATTCTACCTGAGCCAGGAGCTCAGAGCAGACCAGTTCCACAACTATGTGCCCAGCAGAGCAATGCTTATTAGCAACAAGGAGGCAGACAGGCTGAGAACTGCCCAGAAGAAACTACGTGCCACACAGGACATGCCTGGGGAGTGGTGTGATGACACAGGGCCGCTCTACAACGTTAAATGTGAGCTGCCCCTTCCTCATATGTGTTCTGGCCATGTATCCTTACACGTATGCTCCTCCATATGTGTGCCCATCTGGATACAGGCATTCCCTATATGTGCTCCTCTACAATGTTCCCTTAGTAAGTCTACTCTTGCCATTCATAGTGTGTATATTTGTGGGAGAATATGCCCCTGGTCTAGGGTAGGAAATGTGTCCTTGCTACTTCTCTTACTGTGTAGTCCTCAAAAGCTTAAAAGGCTTCGTTTTGAGCTAATTGTGTTCATTGATTAGTTGCCATTCGCTGTTTCAGTCTCATCTGACTCTTTGTGACCCCATTTGGGAGTTTTATTAGCAAAGATACTTTGCCATTTCCTTCTCCGACTCATTTTACAGATGAGGAAACTGAGGCACTTAACTGAGATCAAGTGACTTGCCCAGGGTCAGCCAACTAGTAAGTGTCTGAGGCCAGATTTGAACTCAGGTCCTCCTGACTCCAGGCCTGGTGCTCTAAGCACTGTGCCACCTAGCTGCTCTCATCTCATCTCATCCCACTCCCTCATTTTGTACATGAAAAAGCTGGAGTCCACAAAATTGTCACCCACATGAAGTCATTTGCCCAAGGTCATGGTGGTAGAAGTGAAAGAGCCAGGGATCCAAGTTCAAGTTTGGCTCTCCATCCACAGCAGACACTTATTCCAGCCCTATTTCAGAAAGGAAGAAACCGAGAGGCCCAAAAAGGGCATATGTCATTTAACTAGTTAAAAAAAGAGCAGAGATTGGAACCCAGGTATCCTGAATCCCAATGCATTGGTGTTTGTGCCCTCAGAGAATGTGTTACATAATCAACTCCAAATCAAGTCAACAAGCATTAATTATGCACTTATGGTATGCCAGGCTCAGGGTCTCTTGTTATCTTAAGAGTTTTATCCCATTTCTGGTGACGATTACACTTCTCAGTGATAAATGCATCATCCTCCTCATCATCATCACAGCACTTGTGTAGGTAGTGCTTTATGCTTACCAAGCCCTTTTTATTAGATTCAGTTATTACGCACTTATGGGGGAGACAGCAAATTTATGTAAGGCACTCATCCTACCCTCATGCACCTTATTTAGGTATATAATAGGATAGGCAATTAGGTGATGCGTATAATGGATAGAGCACAGTAACTGAAGTCAGAAAGACATGAGTTGAAAACCAGTTTCATATTTTTCCTAGTTTTGTGTTAGCATTCAGTCGTTTTTCAGTTGCATCTGACTCTTTGTGACTTCATTTGGATTTTCTTGGCGAGGGCACTGGAGTGGTCTGCCATTTTCTTTTCCAGCTCATTTTGCAGATGAAGAAACTAAGGCAAATGGGGTGAAATGACTTGCCCAGGGTCACACAGCTAGTAAGTGTCTGAGGAAGGGCTTGAACTCAGGAAGATGAGGTCCAGCATTCTACCCACTGTGCCACCTAGCTGCCCCTGACTAATTTTGGAACCATGAGCAAGTTGCTTAACCTCTGTCTGCTTCAGTTCCCCCATCTGTAAAATGGGGATAGTAACAGTCCCTGTCCCCCAGGGTCAGGAAGGATCAAATAAGATAGTAATTGGAAAATGCTTAACACAATGCCTGGCACATAGTAGGTATTTATGTAAATGCTAGCTATTAGGGTTGTTGTGAGGATAAAGTGGGAAAATGATTGTAAAATGCTTTGAAAATCCTAAAGGACTGTATAAATGCCAGCTGTTATCATTACAGACACACAAAACTAAAATACACAATGATGTGAATCCATTAAAACAATTCAAAGCAAAGTGATAGGTGAAGTCCTGAAAAGGAAAGGCCAGGAAGGGTGGGCTCAGGAAAGGCTTCTGACAGGAGGTAGCATGTGAAGGGCGCTTCAGAGGACCCCGAGAGGTGAGGAGAGCTTCGAAGGAGCCCTTGCACTGAACAACTTCAACCCTTAAAATCCCTACATTCCTTGCAAGGCTTGGCCCCAGCTACCATCCCCTATGAAACTTCTCCGAATCCCTAATTGTTACTACTCATCAAATTAGCTTATATTGCTCAAGCAACAAACATTAACTAAGCACCTACTCCATGCCAAATATTATGTTAGGCACTAGGGATGCCTATTATTTGTATAGGCAGAGAATCCCCACCTACCCTGAGAAGAGGTCACTCCCTTATTCATTCTTATCTTTGCATCCTTAACAGGGTGATATAATAGAGTTAACCTTAGAGCCAGAAAGACGTGTGTTCAGCACCAGTCTCTGGCACATATTCACTCTGTCACCCTGGGCAAGGGCTCTCAGTGCTTAAAGTTAACTAAGACCATGGTCTAGAGCAGATGTTCATCTGCGCTGGTAGCAGAAATTCCTCAATAGTATCTGCTTACATGAGGGCAATTTGTGACAGAGCTGGCTTTCAAAGCATGTTTCTAACTCCAAATGCAGAACTCTCTCCATTATACCACACCTGACCCCATCTGTGAGAAGAAAAAAATCTTCTCTTCTGATACACTGTAAATTTAATTGAAACCTGTTTCCCTGTAGACAAATATAAAATGGAAATATATTTTTATTTTTTATATTAATTTTAGTTATTTTTAGCGTTCTACAATCACTACCATAAAACTTAGATTTTTATCCCCCTTACCTACCCCCTAGAACCCCTCTCCCTCCCCGAGACGGCATACAATTCTATATAGGATCTACACATACATTCCTATTGAATACATTTTCACTGTAGTCATGCTGTGTAGACGAACTAAAATAAATGGGAGAAATCATACAATAAACCAAAACATTAACACACACACACAAAATTATCTGCTACCTTCTGCGACTGAATTCCATAGTTCTTTCTCTGAATGTGGAAGGCATTTTGCCTTAGAAGATCATTGGGAATTTTTTTTTTTAAGTCCTTGCATTGCTATGAAGATCCAAGTCTACCAGAAAAAAACTCTCACACACTGTGGTCATTGATGTGTACAAATTCCTCCTGGTTCTGCTCCTTTTGCTCAGCATCAGATCATATAAGTCCTTCCAGGCCTCTCTGAAGTCTTCCTATTCATCATTTCTTATAGCACGATAGTGTTCCATTACATTCATATACCATAATTTATTCAGCCATTCCCCAATTGATGGGCATCCCCTTGATTTCCAGTTTTCGGCAACTACAAAGAGTGCTGCTATAAATATTTTGTACATGTGGGACCCTTTCCCATTTTTATGATCTCTTGGGGATACAGTCCTAGAAGCAATATTGCTGGGTCAAAGGGTATGCATAATTTTGTAGCCCTTTGGGCATAGTTCCAAATCGCTCTCCAGAATGGTTGGATGAGCTCACAGCTCCACCAACAATGACCTAGTGTTTCAACTCTCCCACATCCTCTCTAACATTTATCATCTTCCTGTTTTGTCATGTTAGCCAATCTGATAGGTGTCATGTGGTACCTCAGAGTTGTTTTGATTTGCATCTCTCTAATCAAAAGTGATTTAGAGCATTTTTTCATGTGATTATAGATATCTTTAATTTCTTCCACTGAAAATTGCCTGTTCATATCCTTTGACCATTTATCAATTGGGGAATGACGTATAGCTGTACATTTGACTCAGTTCTCTATATATTCTAGAAATGAGGCCTTTATCCCCAAGATTAGCTGTAAAAATTCTTTCACAATTTACTACATCCCTCCAAATTTTGGTTGCATTGGTTTTGGTTGTGCGAAAACTTTTCAGTTTAATGTAATCAAAATTATCCATCTTGCACTTCATAATGCTTTCTATCTCTTCTTTAATCAAAAAGTCTTCCCTTCTCCATAAATCTGATAAATACACTATTCCTTGCTCCTCCAGTTTGTCCTTGTATCAATCTTTATACCTAGATCATGTACCCATTTGGACTTTTATTCTTGTGTACAGTGTCAGGCATGGGTCTAAAATATGTTTTTAGATATCCTAATGTTGCTACTCAGCTGCTGGACCATGGAGATGTAAGTTAGGGGGCATTATGGGAGGTAGGAGAAAGGTGGGTATAAAGGTGCCCAAGAGAAACTAGGTTGGATTATAGACTGGGAATAAGCATAAGTGCCCACTTTATGTCAGGTACTGTGTTAAGAATTTTACAAATATTATTTCATTTGCTGCTCACATCAACTTTGGATAGTAGGTGCTATTATCATGCTCTCTTTATACAGATGAGGAAACTGAGGCAAACAGGATTAAGTGACTTGCCCATGGCCACAGAGCTAGTGTCTGAGGCTAGATCTGAACTGAGGTCTTCTAGGTCTAGTGCTGTACCCAGTGGACCACCTAGCTCTCCTGGAAGCCAGCTCCTAATGTCAAGTAACTCACATTCTAACAGGAGAGACGGTATATATGGAAGGTTTCAGTCATGAGTGAGAAAGAAAAGTTCTGGGGTCCTCAAGGTGTAGTTTGATTAAAAGAGAAAGGCAGTTCAGAAAAACCAGCCAACACATTTACGGTGTCTGGCAACACAGGTAGTAATCCACCCACACTCACAGTCCCCCACATCTGCATGGAGAGAGATACTTTTTCTCAACTATTCTTCTAGGTAAACTTGGTTGTTATAATTATAGAACGTCTGACTTCAAACACTTCCTAGCCATGTGACCTTGGGCAAATCATTTAACCAGTTTTGCCATGGTTTTCTTACCTGTGAAATGGAAATAATAACATCATCTATCTCTCATCATTGCTGTAAGGATCAAATGATATAATACTTACAAAATTCTTAGTGCAGTGTATGGCACAGAGTAGGAGTTGTGTAAATACTAGATATTTATTATCATTATGTAACCATTCAATTTAGTGTTATTATTTTTTCTATTTACATTTTAGTAATCATTATGTATAGGACAGTGAGGAGGCACATGGGATGGAGAGCTGGCCCTGGAGTCAGGAGAAGCTGAGTTCAAATCTAGCCTCAGATACTTACTACCTGTGTGATCCTGGGCAAGTCACTTAACCCTGTTTGCCTTAGTTCCTCATCTGTAAAGGGAGGATCATGATACCACCTACCATGCAAGGTTGATGAGAGGATCAAATGAAATAGTATTTGTAAAGTTCTTGGCATGGCCCCTGGCAAACAGCAGTCATTAATAAATGCTTATTCCCAGTCTATAATCTAATCCAGTTTCTCATAGGCAGCTTTGTTTTCATCCTTTATACATCCAACTTTCAGTTTCCCTACTCCAGTACTGTTGCCAAGAAAATCCCAATTGGAGTCACAAAGAGTTGGACACAACTGATCGACTAAACAAAAATGACAAATCACTATGTACATTATTTTCCCAGTTCTGGTTAATTCAGTTACTCATCAGTTCATATAAGTCTTCTCTTCTGAATGCGTCATATATGTTGTCCCTTACGGTACAGTAGCATTCCATTCCATCCTCCTTCTATTGTTAATACACTTTCCATTAACCTCAAACTCTCCTTTGTCCTCATGCTGGATCACAGAGTCTGAGCAGACAAGTAAGGTGTAAGACGATTGGAAAGGTATGAAGGGCCCAGACGATAGGTTATGAAGGACATTTGTTTTAATTATAAAATTTTATTTTCCCTATAATTATGAAATATATTAATATTTAATAAATATAACTTATTAAAATAATTTATTTTTAATATTAATACTAAAATAATTTATATTTAATAAATATAAAATGACAAAACTCTAATTACGTTGTGGAGGACTTTGAAAGCCAAACAGAAGATTTTATATTTGCTCCTGGAGGTCACAGGGATGACTTCCATATTTGCATGACTAAATCTTGTAATACCTCATCCTTCCTGTTCATCAACCTCAGCTTCCATGACCTCCATCTCAACACTAACTCAGACATAGAGGCAGTCACACTTTACTCTTCACCTCTAAGATCCTGACCCTGGAATTCCCTTTCCCTGGCCACATTCTCCTGCTCTTCTTGCTTTCACAAGGAGTTCAGAACCTGATCACCACCCTCACTTCAACCAATGTCTTGCTCCTCCAGTTCACCCTGATCCCTCACCCTGGTAACAATTTCAATCCATTATTAATCAATCAACAGTTGTCTATTGCGTTCAGATCCTGGTTCAGAGCTAAACTTTGAAGTACATACAAAATTCAGATAGCATGTAGTTCCTCCCCTCATTCATTTCAGCTACATCCATCTGACTCTTCGTGACCTCATTTGGTGTTATGTTGTAGTGGTTTGCCATTTCTTTCTTCAACTTATTTTACCAAGGAGGAAACTGAGGCAAACAGGGTAAAGTGACTTGCCCAGGTCCACAGAGCTAGTAAATGTCTGAGGCCAGATTTGAACTCATGAAAATAGATGTGTCTTCCTTACTCCAAGCTAACTCCAGGTCCGGCACCCTATACATTCAACCACCTAGCTGCCGCTTGAGTAGCTCACAAGTCTAGAAGGGGATAAGACACCAACATAGCTATGATACACATTTTTATATGATAACTGCATTAAAGCTAGGCAGAGAAGTACAAAAGCAAAGATAGTTTCAACCCTCCTGGAATTCACCTCCTAATATCAGGGAACCAGTACATATAAAGGAGTGGGGAGAATGGTGACCAGCAAAGAGCACCTTGGTCCAGAAAGCTGCAAAATGGTAAGTGGGGATAAATTGACACATCCTTTTCAGTAACAATGATTGATTTGATCTTGGTTCTAGAATTTGATGGGGAAGTATATCCCAGCTACAGACAGGGTAGTTGGTAAGCCTGTGGAAGAGATGGCCAAGGAGTAGGGAAAGAAGAGAAACACAGCTTTGGTCTTTTTGAAATAGCAGGCCAGGAAAGTCAGTCAGCAGTCAGGAAGTAAGGAGGGTCTAGAGGAGTCTTCCCCAAGATCAAAGAGGTAAAATGTCCAGGAAATTGTTTATGGTATAATCAGGGACACTGTGAGAACAGTAAATTTTTGTTCAGACATTTCTTCTTTCTTCATGACCTTATCTAGGGTTTTTTTTGGCAGAGATACTGGAATGGTTCAGTGTTTACTTCTCCAACTCATTCTACAGATGAGGAAACTGAAGCAAACAGGGTTAAGTGACTTGCCCAAGGTAACACTTCTAGTAAGTACCTGAGGCCAGATTTGAACTCAGGAAGATGAGACTGCCTGACTCCAGGTCCAGCTGCTAGCCTAAACAAAATCAGAGATATGAGAAGTGTGCTTTGGAAGACAGAGAGTTGTATGGTTTAGATGAACTACTTTGTATTTTAAAAATGGAGTAATATGAGTTATATTTGTAAAGATAGGCTGCTATCAGGTTACAAAGAGCGTGACCTTTACTTTGGAGGCAATAGGGATCCACTGAGGATTTTTGAGCCAAGGTAGGACATGATCTAGGCTCAGTCTGGCAGCATTATGAAGGAAACACTTGAAGTGTAGAAAGAACGGAAGTAGTAAGACCTATGGTCTTATCGTTATAGACCAGGGAGATGGCAAAGAGGAGCCTAAATGAGATGGTGGCTCTAACTGTGAATGACGAGATAAATGCCAGAGATGTAGAAATGGAATTTATGGGACCAAATAACTGAATAAAGAAGTGCGGAAGTGGGGAAGACTCATGGGATCACAGATTCAGAGCTGGAAGGAACCTTAGAGGCCACTGATATCAAAGACTCTCCAGACCCTCCCTTTAGGAATCTAAGACAGAGAGTTTAAGTGATTTGCCTAGGGTCACACAATTAGTATCTGAAGAAGGATTTGAAGTCAGATCTTCTTCAGTGGACCCTTCTATACTGCCTCTCAAAAGTAACTTCAAGGGTGCAGACATGAGGGACTGAGACAGAAACAGAGAAGTCAGAAAGAGGTACAAGTTTAAGGGGAAAGGTAATTTCTTGAATTTTGGACACATTCCATTTGAGGGGCTGTTGGAGCATGCATATAAATAAATGAATAAAAATAATAAGTATTTAACATGTACAAAGTACTGTGCTAATCACTGGGGATAATACAAAAAGTCCTGCAATCCCTGGCCTCCACTTTAGTCTAGTTGGAGAAGGCAAGACATATAGGAGAATGGCAACCTGGGAAGAAAGTATTTCTCCAGAAGGCAGGCATTTGACAAACAATAGCACTTGTTGATTGTACATTTGCTGTGATAGGGAAGATAGAAAGATGACATCTCAGTGGGCAACTAGATGGAATGTGAAACATAGTCTGGTCTGGTCTTATGTAGAGAAGGTTACATATGGTGGACAAAGCAAGTTTATACCTGCTCGGTAACCAGTGAAGGCAGCTCAGATCTAGGAAGGCAGTTACAAAACTGAGCAGCTCAGCTTCCCCAGGGACTAGGTTGTGATGTTATGGACAGGTGGAGATATGAATCTGGAGCTCAGAAGAGAAATCAACACTAGAGAGAAAGAAGTTTGAGAGATGCATAGATATGGTCATTGAAGCCCTTGGAATTAATTAAAATGGTTGGGGAACCGAGAGGTCAGTTTGGTAGAAGGATCATCAACATGAACATTGAAGTCCTCAAGGATGAAGTCAGGAGATGAGGGAGAGGGAAGACCACACTCTAGATATTAATCTTGTTTAAGAAAAAGTTGGGAGAATCGATTGGGGAATGGCTGAACAAGTTGGGGTATTGGTTGTTGTGCTTCGTTTTCAAAGAGGACCAAAATGACATCAACATAATAAAGTGAAGTTTCAGTGTTGATCAAACCAACACAAGTTCAAAATGCTCTACCACAGGTTGGGCACAGATAGTACATATGAATATTTGGGGTAGATACTCCAAATTTGCCCATCCTACCTTTACTTTGTGCTGTTTCAATTCTGCTTTGCTCATAGAGCACAGTACCCTTTCTGATGTGGGCATGCCATGCTGAGAGGTCCTGATGATGCACAGTCAAATTCAAAGTTCTTAAGAGAGACCTTAAGAGTGTCCTTGTGTCACTTCTTCTGACCACCATGTGATCGCCTGCCCCATGGGAGTTCTCCATAAAATAGTCTTTTTGGCAAGTGTACATTTTGCATTTGAACAATGTGGCAAGCCCATCAGAGAGTTGTGCTCTCTGAAGCATAGTTTGAATGCTTGGCAGCTCAGCTCAAGCAAAGACTTCAGTGTCTGGTACCTCATCCTGCCAGATGATCCTCAGAATCTTCCTAAGACAGTTCCAATGAAAGTGATTCAGTTTCCTGGCATGGAGCTGGTAGACATATTTCCCAAGTATCCAACAATGAGGTCAGCACAACGGCTCTGTAGACCTGCAGTTTGATAGTCAGTTTAATATCTCTTCTCTTCCAAACTTTTCTTCAGAGTCTCCCAAACACTGAGCTAGCTCTGGCAATGCGTGCATCAACCTCTTTGTCAATGTGTACATCCCTGGAAAGTACACTACCAAGGTGAGTGAACTTATCCACAGCATTCAAAACTTCTCCATTTGTTGTAATTGATGGTTCCATAGGGTGGTGTGGTGGTGGCTAATGGAGCACCTGTGTTTTCTTGGTGTTAATTATTAGGTCAAAATTAGCACAGGCCGCAGAGAATTGATCCATACTTTGTTGCATCTGAGCTTCAGAGGCTGCATTGAGTGCACAATCATCTGCAAATAGAAAATCATGCACCAACACTCCTCCACTTTGGTTTCAGCTTGTAGTCTTTTCAAACTGAAGAACTTAACATCAGTATGGTAGATGATCTTGACGCCGTGTTCATCCTCATTGAAATCATTTGACAACATGGCTGAAAATATCATAATAAAAAGCATGGGAGCAAGTTCACAGGCCTGTTTCACTCCATTGGTGACTAGGAAGGTTATGAGAGCATTATCCACTATCCAAGGTATATCCAATGTCCAATATCCAAGTTATTAACCTTGTTTTTAAAAGAGTTGGGAAAATCAATTAGGGAATGACTGAACAAGTTGTGGTATGTGAATGTAATGGAATACTATTGTGCTATAAGAAATGATGAACATGTGGACTTCAGAAAAACCTGGCAAGACTTTCATGAACTGATTCTGAATGAAGTGAGCAGAACCAGGAGAACCCTGTGCACAGTAGCAGTAACATTGTGTAATGATCAACCATGATTGACTTAGCTCTTCTCAACAGTACAATGACCTAAGACAATCCCAAAAAACTCATAATAAAAAAAATGCTATCCACATCCAGGGAAAGAATTATGAATGCAGATCAAAGTATATTATTTTCACTTTTTTTGGTGGCTTTTCCCTTTTTTTCTGTTTCTTTCACAACATGACTAATGTAGAAATATGTTTGCATGATTGTACATGTATAACCTATATCATATTGCCTGCCATCTTGAAGTGGGGAATGAGAGGGAGGGAAAAAATTTTGAAACTCACAATCTTACAAAAATGTATGTTGAAAATTATCTTTACATGTAATTGGAAACAAACAAAATACTATTTCCCCCCCAAAAAATTGGGAGAATGACCTGGAAGTTGGTAGGTGACAGCAACAAAGATGGAAGAGAGTACTATAAATAATTGAATAGACCTCAAAAGAGGAATTAAGATTCATTGAAAGGTGATGGTGTTGAATCATACTTTTTTCACTTTCTTTCTTTGTATAGGGTTGGGGTTTTTATTTTAGCAACAAGGCTAATATGGAAATATGTTTTACATAACTTCATATGTATAATTCATATCACATTGCTTGCCCTCTCAATGAGTAGAGGGATAGGAGAGAAGGAAAATAATTTGGAACTTGATTGTTTTTAAAATTAATGCTACAAATAAATAGATGAAGGAGCCATAATAAAAGGGAAAAAAGAAAATGATAATAGAGGAATGATCTGGAATGGATAAAGTCATAAACTGACTCAGTGATTACATGGCAACCCTTTTCTTCATCTCTTATTGCCTATCACAATGCCCATTGTAAATATTCTAAACACCCTCATTACCCAAGCCTTCAAAAGGATTCCATCCCTTCTCTCTTAGAAGATGGTCTCTACCCCACTTTATCAGAAATATTGAGGCTATCGATTGTGAATTCTTGTCTCCCCTCCTTAGTTCAAAGTCTCTTTACATCTTTGCCCATTCTCTCTTATTTTGAGAATTATGTGGTTTTTTTTCCCTTTGAGAAGGCTAACTCCTCCCCTTGTGTCCTTTGTTCCATCCCTTCCTGTTCTTGCTCCATCAATCATTCCCCTCCCTCTCTCATCCTTAACCTCTCCATTCTTTTTGACTCCTTCCCCGATCCCTACAAACATATTCTCAATCTTAGAAAACCTTCACTTGACTGCCCTTCCTTTGATCTATCAACTGATATCTCCTTTTATTGTCAAGTCTCAAGAAAGAATCACAGCCTACACTCACTGCCTCTACTTCCTTACTGGCCTCACTCTTCATGCCCCCATAATCTGGCTCTAATTCCACCACTCTACTGAAACAGCTCTCTTGAAGTTTAATAATGATAATAGTAATAGCATTTATAAATTGTCTTCATGTTTGCAAATATCTCATTTGACCCTCACTCAACCCTAGGAGACAGTGCTATTATGATATCCATTTTACAGGTGAGAAAACTGAGGCAGACAGTGGTCAAGTGATTTGCTGAGGGTCACATGACTTTGAGGCTGGATTTGATCTCAGAACCTCCAAGTCTTTCATTCTATCCACTGTGCCTCCTAAGGTGCTTATCACATAACTAGCTCCTCAATGACCATTTTTCATCTTCTGTGTCCTCTTACTCCTTGACTTTTTCTACAACATCAGCCACTTTCAACCATTCCATCCTTCTCAAGAGTCTCTTCTCTCTCAGCTTCTGTAACCCTTCTTTCTCCTGGTTCATCAGCTACCCATCTAAAGTCCTTCTCAGGTTCCTTTGCTGGATCATCATTTGTTCCTTTCCTTTTAAGTATGGGTCTCCCACAAGGTTCTGTCCTCAGTTTTCTTGTCTTTTCTCTCTACATTCTTTCCCTTGGATATCTCATCTCATTTACTCAGGTAATCATCCCATCTATGCAGATATCTCCCAAATCTGTGTATCCAGACTTGGTATTTCTCCCAGCCTCCAGTTCTGTGTCTCCAAATACCCATAGACACCTCAAGCTCAAAATGTCCCCAGACATATTTATCTTTGCTGCTTCCCTGTGTCTGCCAAAGTTGAGTTTCATCTTGGTGAGGGATGATAAATAAGGACAATCTTATTTTCCATTAGTGTCCTTCATGTGTTCTGTGTTCCAGTACCACTAGACCAATTATCTCGTAGGTCCCTTTTCCACCTCTTTCTGTGTATGAAGACAAGCCATGAGACCACTTCCCCTGACTCTAAGTGATCTCACTTTTCTCACATTTTCCCAGAGAATTTATTTGGATCTCCCCTTGTCCTCTGTCGTATGCTGCTTACAAACACTTGCCACATCTCTTTGTTATGTGTGTCACATCCTGGTCTCTACCTTTTGCAAACCTGAACCTCCTTCAGTGCTCAACTCAAGTGTGACCGCCTACCTGAGCCCTCTCCTGATTCCCCCCTGCTGTCCACCTACCAAGTGAAATTTGTATTTTTCAATCATTCAGCAAGAATTAAATGCCAACTACATACCAGGCTCTGTGGATACAAAGACAAAGAATGAAATGATCCCTATTTGCAATGACTAGTTTTATTAGAGTTTAATTAATTAATTAAGGATTAGAGTTTATATTCTAACAAGGGAGGCAAATACCTCCCCTTTTCTCTCCTCCCCCCATCTGTCTCTCTGTGTGTGTCTCTTTCTCTCTCTCTCTCTCTCTCTCTCTCTCTCTCTCTCTCTCTCTCTCTCTCTCTCTCTCTCTCTCACACACACACACACATACACACATGCATCACAATAGATTGTGAGCTCCTTGACAGCAGGATCTGTTTTGTCTTTCTTTGCATGCCCAGCACACAGTGCCTGGTATGTAATAGGTACTTCACAAATGCTGGATAACACATGCACAAAGGCACAGAGACAAAAGATGGAGTCTTAAGTGTTGGCAACAGAGACAAGCCAGTTTGGTTAGATCACAAAAGGCAAGAAAAAGAGAAATATCTATTGAAGCTGGAAATATAAGCTAGGGCTAAGTTGTGTAGAGGGGAATAAACATTTATTTAAAATGCCTACTATGTGCCAGACACTTTACAAATACAAATAGTGTCTCATTTCATCCTCACAACTGCCCTGGGACATAGGTGCTTTTATTATCCTCATTTTTTCAGTTGAGGAGACTGAAGCAGACAGAGATTATGTGACTTGTTCAGGTCCACACAGCTAGAAAGTGTCTGAGGCTATATTCTGATTCTAGGCCTAGCAACCAGTCCACTGTGTCCAATCTAGTTGCTCCCTACAACTATAGAGCTTTATAAACTAAACAGATGACTTTGTATTTTACCTTAAATACAATAGGAATTGATTGAGTAAAAGTAACCAGGTCAGATATGTGCTTAAGGAAGATTATTTTGGAATCAATGGACTAGGACAGTTGTAATAATCTAGACAAGAAATGCTGAAGATTTGAACTGACAGTAATTAAATTTCTATTTTATTACCACGTATTTTATATCTATATAGATATATGTTTATATATATATATATATATATATACATATATATATATATATATATATGTGTGTGTGTGTGTGTGTGTGTGTGTATGTTGCTTCTCTCGATAGACTATAACCTCCTTGAGGGCAGTCAGGGACTGTTTTTTCCCTTGTGTACCTAGCACTTAGCACCACCAAGTCTGGCGTATAGGAGGTACTTAAAAATGCTTGCTCACCAATTGATTGGTTAGATTTTGAGTCTAGACTTGAGTTAAGCTGCATTAAAGCTATCATACTGTGTTCCTGTGATCTACCTACCTAAATATACCAAATATCTGGAGATTTAACCTCAAATAACTAACTGAATCATCATCTGAGGGTTAGCAGAGTGGAATACAATGGTTCTTTGGGGGAGAAATTCTCTTTCTTCCCTTTTAATAGCAAAAATCCACTTGTGATAGAAAACCATCTAGATCACACAGTTAGATTACCTAGTGAATTTGGAAGGTGACACCTTTGGGTTAAAATCCTGGAGGACTGGTCTTTTTTGTTCCTCTCCCTTCTACACACAAGAAGGGTCAGAAAAACTTTCCTGTTCATTCATTCCTCTAGAGATACCACAACGGCCCATGGAGCATAGTGTATGACACATAGTAGGTGCTTAATAAATATTTCTGTGGTGGGGAGGGGTGTGGGGAGGAAAGAGGAGAAAATGTGAAACAAAAAAGATTATGGAAGTGAATGCTGAAAACTAAAAATAAATTAATTAAAAAAAGAAAATCACTACATTGAAAAAATAGATATTTGTATGCTGACGTGCTCTAACAAAGTATTTTTTCTTTACAAAGGATTGTCAAAAGTATACTTTTAGAATCCACATGTACAAAAACATTTGTAGCTCTTTGTTGTGGTACCTATGTGGAAACTGCCCAGTTTTAGAGGGTGCCCACCTATTGGGGACTAGCTAAACAGAGATGAATGTAATGGACTATTATTGTGCCATAAAAAATGATGCAATGGACAATTTAAGAGACTGGAGAGACTTTTATGAACTGAGGCAGAGGGAAGTGAGCAGAGATAGAACAATTTATATAATGACACTATTATGGAGAAAAACAACTTTTGAAAGACTTTAGACCTCTTATTAATGCAATGATAAACCACAGCTCCAAAGGATTGAAGATGAATTAGTGTATTCACCTCTTGCCAGAGAAAGGATGGACTGAAAATTGAGAACAAGATGTGCATATCTGAACATGGTCCACATCAAGATTTGTTTTGCTAGATTGTGCATTTTTATTGTGAGGATTTGGGGTTTTTTGCTTTTTTCATTGTTCTGTTGGGAAGATAGATATTAAGTGGGAGGGAGGAAAAAGAAAGACTTTTGTTTAAAAAGTATACTTTTAATGTGTTGAAATTGGGAGTCTCCCAGAAAATCTGAGACATATGGTAAGTACACACATGTGGATTTTGTGGAGGAACTCTTGAGCAGGATAGAGCCCTGATAGCCTTAGGTCTTTAGGGTAAGGGCTCATTTAATCCACTGAAGGGAGGACCAAGTGACAGAATCTGTGGATGGTGGTAAAATTGTCATTTGGTGTTCAAGGAAGGGTCTGCGAGACAAATTGTTTATGCCAAGTTTATTTCACCAAAGTTAGAAAAACAGAAGGCCTACAAATAAAGCAAAGATATTTGACAGTTGCAGAAAACACAAAATCTATTATCATTTTGCATCATTTCATGCTAAAATATAATATTATTGTTCACAATGTTAATAGTATACAGATATAACATGAAATCATGGGACTTGATCATAAAATAATGGGACTGACAGTAAATTCCTCTGCTGGCATAATAAAGTCTACACTGGCCAAGTGTAATAGGTTTGCTTCACCCATTAGTCTGTGATGGCTGCTACAGAAATAGCAGAAACTGGTCCTTCTAGGGTGTTCACTTTTGATGGTCACAGTGTAGCTGTTCAAGGCTTAATGGAACCGCCAAGTCTACCAGGGGCTCCAATTCTACCTTATTTTGACATGACACCCACCTGAACTGAGTTTTCCCTGGGAGGAGACATGCTTCTTGCCAATTGGGCACAAAGCCAACAACTACAAAAGATAAAGAAAAGCTCACAATCCCATAGCAATCGCTGCTACACACTCTAGCAAGCAACCTCCCTTCATGCATGGGATGAATCCAAAGGAAAGGAAAGTGAAGGTTTTCTTGCCTCTGCTCAGCCAAGAAAGCATGGCTAAGCTCTGACCCTTAAGCAATAAGAGCTCTACTCAGGTCTCAGCACAGCAGAGATTTATACAATCTCTCATGCTATCCTTATAAACCAGATGGAGAGGGGTGAGTGAGGTGACACGGTACAAATTAAGTGCATTTGGAACCAGTTGAAGGCTGGGCCAAAAAAAGAAAGCCTTTAATGAATGATTGGATGTCAATGTGTAATTGTTATTTGCTGTTCAGTTGTTTTTTCTGTCATGTCTGACTCTTTGTGACTCCCTTTGGGGTTTTCTTGGCAGAGATGCTGGAATGATTTGCTGTTTCCTTCTCCAGCTCATTTTACAGATGAGGAAACTGCGGCAAACTGGGTTAAGTGACTTGACCAGGGTTGCACAGCTAGTAAATGTTGGAGGCTGCATTTGAACTCATGATGATGAGCCATTAATGAAGGATTGGATGTCAACTTGCAAGACCATCTCCAAATGAGCACTCTAGGTTATCTCTTCATGGCTTTGTGCTGTTGAACATCTTTATCAATGAAATGGGCAAAGACATAGGTGGCAAGCTTATCACATTTACAGATAGATAGTTTACACACTGGAAGATGGTTATTGCAGAAACATCTAGAGAGGTTAGAACAGGGGTCAGGAAATTACTGTTTGAGGGCCAAGTCCAGCCTACCACTTGTTTTTTTATGTCCATGCTTAGTACATGAGCCATAAGTAAAAAGAGAGTGAGCCAGATTTGGCCCCAAGAGGCAGAGTTTTCCAATCCCTGGACCTGAACTTGTGCAGACTCTAGTAAGATAAAATTAGGGACAAATGTACATTCTTATACTTGACTTCAAGCAATCAACTTGACAAGTACAAGTCAGAGGGGGCATGACTAGATAGTAATTACCTGAAAAAGACTGGGGAGGTTTTTTTGTACTGTAAGTTACAAATCAGTCAACAGTGTGCTAAAGAAGTTAAAAAAAAAGCTGATGTCATTTTAGATCACATGAGAAGAGGCATAGAACATTTAGCATGAAGGTGATGGTTCCACTAACCTATACTAGTCAGATGATATCTGACAGTTGAAGTACCATTTTCAATTCTAGGCACTATATTAGAGAGACTGATAAACTGGAGAGCATCTAGCACCTTCCTTCTGCTGATTATTTCCATTTAAACTATATGTAGTTTACAAGTTTACATATAAAATTGTTTGCTTCCCTATTAGACTATGAGATTCTTGAGGGCGGGGGCTGTCTTTGCCTTTTTTTGTATCTACAGAGCTCAGGACAGTGTCTGGCACATAGTAGGAGCTTAACAGATGTTTGCTGATTGACACTATCCAGATAGACATTTCTAAGATACCTCTAAGGTTGGACTAAATCATCTCCACATCTCAGTCCCATAAACTGTAGTACAATACACACGACAATATTAGGAACACTAAAGCATATGCCTCCATGAGAATCATGGATGGTTTTCAGTGAAAAAAAACACAGAGGGGAATCTGCTTTTTGGATAACCCAGATGTTTTTGCTGAAAGGCAGTGCCACAGATTGGCTACAACTATGTTGTTGGTTTTGATTAGAAAGCACCAGAAGGAGTGTTTTTCAAGATAGGCACTGTAAACAAACATGCATATATACAGCACATGCACCTGATTGGGATAGAAGGGAAAAGTCCAATTATATACCTATAAATATAACTCTGTGTCCCTTTACCTGTGGAGGATCTATTTCTGTAAATCATGGAACTAACAATTCCCTTGCCTTATTCATTAAGAAAACAAACACCTAAAGAAATCTGCATATTTTTAACTGCTGTTTCGGGCAGAAAGTTAATCCAAGCTTGGATACCACAAAGGAATGAAGCTGTCCCAAACACAATAATCAGCCCCAGGCAGGCTAACAAGGTGCTCACTTGATGGTATACCTTGGAATAGCAACCTCAGATATACTCAGGCTATTCACAGTCTCACTGGCAGTGGATAACAGAAGTGTCAGACGCAGGACTCAGGTGTGATCTATCAGCCTGAACCACATGGAAATATAATTGGTAAAATAAAGGTGCAGTAAGACATAAGCAATTTCAATATGTGGTTTTCTAAGTCAATATGTACCCACAGGGATCCTCATATATCCTTATCTGGGTGTGTGTATATGGGTATGTATGTGATATATATACATACATACATACATATATATATACACATATCACACACATTTACACACATACATATATATGCATCCATTTCTAGTTCCATTTGACACCACTGTCTACATTTCCATCAATTATTGGACAGGTAGCTGGGGCTGGAGGGCAAGGAGAAATATAAACTCAAAGCCAAGACAACAGTTTTGCAATATCACATAGCTACTACAGTCCAAAAAGGAACCCTTTTCTTCATAATGATCCTCCTCCATTAGAATGTGAGTTTCTTGAGGGCAGAGACCATGTTTTTTTTTTCTTATCCCAGTGCTTAGAAGACTTTCTGACATAACAGTGAGTGCTTAATCAATTTATACTGGCCAAATGACTTTCATTGTCAGCACCAAGATAATGTACCTACACACACAGCATCATCCTGTCTTGGGCTGGAATGTCAACATGGTTCCTTCTGAAAGGGGACCTTTAATATAGACCTTGACTGCCTGGGGCCATAGAATCAAATAGTGTCAGAACAAACCTGAGGGCAGCTTTTCTCTTCTTTCAAAGGTGTGGCTAGATTCGTTAAGAAAGCAGCCTTCGTACTGCGAAGCACAGATATCAAGTCCACTTGGCATTTTTAAAATAGCTGGTCAGGGCTTGGCTCTTGTAACAGTGAGTGGTTGCAGTGATTGACATTCAGTAGATTTGGATGCTAATAATAAAATATGAGAATGACATCATAACGATGACCAGAATTTCTATGGAATTTTAAAGTCTGCAAGGTGCTTTATATACATTTTCTCATTTGAGTCTCAAAGCAGCTGTGTAAGGTCAATGTTATACATGGAAAGTCTTTCCCTCTTTCCCCATCTCTCTATCCTTATCTCAAAAAAAAAATCCTTATGGATGAAATTCTGAATGTCAAAGGTGGCAAGTGAGAGCAACAAAGCAAGGTTGCCTAACAAGGTAGTATGTATGTCTAGAACAGAGGTTCTAGATTTTTTTTTTTTGGATCACAGGCCCTTTTGGAAGTTTAGTAAAGCCCCTTTCAGAATATTGTTTTTAAATGCAGAAAATAAAATAAAAGATGTAGGATTGCAAAGGAAACCAATAATACTGACATTTTTAAAGATAGGTTCACAAATCCCAGATTAAGAACCCCCACTCTGTTGGAAGGTATCCAGGAGGGCATTTTTATGGTTTCTTCATTGTTTTTCTGAATGAGTGTGGTTATTGGCTTTCCCTTGAAATGGGGTCTGTGGGGTCCTAGTCTTCCTCACCAGTATACCTTTGCCTGGAAACAACATATATGCAACAGCTACAAAAGATAAGCAAGAACAGCACGGAATGACTTATCACCAGGACACTCACAGCAAAGAGGTACAGGGTTTTATCGCAGTAATCCTGAGGCTGGTGGAAAGGAGGAATAAAATTGGGCAGGTAGATGGAAAAGACCCAATAGTTACCCAGTATGAACCAGATGAAGAGGAAGAGGCTGAGGATGAGGTGAATGTAGTATTTATGAGCGTTCTGTCTCCAGGGATATTCATCATCATCGTCATCATCGATTACAACAGACTTGGAGAGCAGCTGCCTCATCTTGGTGGAGTCATAGAGCAGAAGGGAAACCTGTGACGTGGGTGGAGGGGCCCAGGTAGGCAGAGAAGGGGATGGGGAGGAGGAGGAGAAAGAGAGGAAGAGAACGTCATAGGTCATTAGAGATGTGAGGGTAAACACTATCGCCTTTATTTGTATCCCAAGTGCCCAGTGTGCCATGGGAACTTGGTGAAGGCTTGTTAACTTATTGATGGATTAAAACATGGAAGCCATTGTCTCATAGGAATGCTGTGAGAAAAGAAGGTTTTATGTAGGGGTGGGCTAAAATCAGCTCAAACTGGGAGTGTTAAATTTTCCCACTTCAGAAATGAATGAACACTGCAAATCAAGGCTTTTCTTATTGCTTCATTGATTGTGTAGTTTTAACAAAATTAGAGAAAGTACTAATAATGCACATCCAACTTAAAGGTGTGTTGAGGGAATTTTTTTTCCTGGAGGGTTAAACATTTACCAGCTTACCCCCTGGTATTATGTAAAAAGAGAGGATCGAGTTCACTCTTTGGTCGTCCCTCCTCTTCTTACTCCCTACTCCATTTGTAGGACCAGGAGAAGGAAGGAGGAATAGGTTCACTCCCACCCCCACCTTCTCGCTCCCCTTGTTACTGCAAACATACAAGAATCTCCATTGAGATTCCAACCAGGTAGAAAGCAGCCCAGCTGCTTTTCGTGAAGAAGTTTGAGCATATCACACCAGGGTTAGGTGTGACAGAAATAGGAGGTCCTGGAATTCCAGCCTGTCATTAAACAGCTGCTTTATTTTCCATGTAAAGCCTTCCGTACACAAATGTGCATGTGTGTTTGTGTGTATGAATATAAATGGTGGTTATAAATGTACAGAGTGCTAGGAGTATTTTTAATGGGGCCGGTGTTTCTCCTGCCCCTGCCACACTATTCACGCTATATAACAATAATTAACATTTCTATGGTACTTGAAGGTTTGAGAAACATTTTACACATGTATTATCTCACCTGTACATCCTTACCACAACCCCGTGAGGTGAGAGCTTTTACTATTCCCATTTTACAGATGAGGAAATGAAGGCTGAAAGAGAGGTAAAGTGCCCATGGTAACTGAGCCAGAATTCAGATTCAGGTCTTCCTAATTCCTATAGGTAAAGCACCTGGAAGGCTATATCATGCTGCTATCCTATCCCACTAATAGGAGTTCTGCTTATCCCTAGCAGGAGAATAAGGTTATTCAGTGGAGAGGGTAGAAAGGGTGAGATTAGGCTAGCAGAGAAGAAGGGAGTAGAGGGGAAGGGAACTAAAAACAGAGTCAGTTCTAGATGGGATACCACAGTGAGGAAAGGTCTGGGAGAGCCACCTCACTCCCTTTAAGCATTCACCATTTTTTGCTCCCATCAAAAGTGACCCATCCTCTGTTGCATTCCTTTGGGCAGGGGTGGGGAACCTGAAGCCTCAAAGCCACATGTGGCCCTTTAGGTCTTCAAGTACAGCCCTTTGGATTCAGTCAAAGTGCCTCACTTGAGGACCTAGAGGGCCACATGTGGCCTCTAAGTTCCCCTACCCCTGCCCTTGGGGTTCTGGTCTCTGCTAGCTAATCTGATAAGCTAATTCAAGCCAAGGTGCTAATGATATCTTGGTTTCCCCATTGTAACAAGGGTTCTTAATGCCTTAACCCTTTCATATTGACAAATAACTGGAATTTCAGACTCAACAACAGGCAGGAATATACACTGGGGGTGGTAGTTGGGGGGTAAACAGCCTTTTGTGGGCATTTCCAATCACAGAGGAAGCCTGCTCATAAAACCAGCCCTGATGGAAACCATCACTGGCATCTGACTTTTCTCCTGCCTGTCATTGCCTTAGTAATTTCCCCTGCTGATGATTTGTACCAAATTGGGAATTGGATTGTTGGAAAGCATATGCCCAGCTCTGCAACACCTTATACTTGGCAACTAAAGAATGTTTGTTATGAGCCCTTAGGGAGCAGAATTCAGTACTGTTACTTTGTCCTGAAGAAGTAGTTAAAACCAAACTTAGAAGAGAGAACCAGAAGAATAATGAAAACTATAACGATAAGGAACCATCTTGCTGGGTGAGTGGACACACGTATGCCGATGGGTTTCTTGAGCTCGCGAGTTCTAAGCTTCAGTAGGGCTAATGTCAATCAGGTGTCTGCACTGAGTACGGGACCAATGATGGGGAGCCCTTCCTCAGGAATGCAGAGGCTACCAGCTAGCCTAAGGAGGATCAGACTAATTCAGCTGCAGATCCAAACTGTCATGCCAGTTAACAGTGGAATTTAGGGTTAGGGCACCTGGGCAGTGCCTACACTTACAGACTGTGGGAGATAAAGAAACTTAGTCAAAAAAAAAATTAAAAATTCAAAGACTAAGGAACTCTTATCAGCACAGTGATCCAAATTCCAGAGGTCCTTTGATGAAGAATCTTATCCTCATTCCTACAGAGAGAAAATGAACTAAATATGCAGAATGAGACATGGCCCATATGGGAATTTGTTTTGTTTAACTATGCATTTTTGTTACAAGGGTTTTTCCTGAGGAGCACGGAGGTTGGAGGGAGAAAAAAATAAATGTTTGATAATTGGAAAAAATAAAGTATAATTTTAAAAAATACTAAATTTAACCAAATCCCTCTGATATGGAGTTCCTTTGGGCAAAGAATCTAGGCCTACCTCCATCTCTGCTCCCACTCCACCCTAATTTGTCAGAACATCTGCATTCCAGAAGTGGGATGTGTGTCTGTTTTTAAATTTTGAGAACAGGTTATTTATTTAAAGACCTAAATTTGAATGAAGATTCTCCCTCTCAAAATGGCATAGAAAAGATGTGGTACTGGTCCAAAAGGCTGGAATACAGCAAACCTTAAGCAAAAAAAGAGAGGAATGTCAGATTTCAGGGCTTGTCTCTTCCTAAATGAGTGAGGTGCTGTTCAGTCATGCCAGATGGAACCACAGAGTTTGATGGCTAGCAGTTATTTAGTTTTTAAATGAGGCATGTCCCTGAGGGTGGGGAGAGGAGATGGGATGAGGGACAAAGAGGGTAATTTAATATGGAATGATGGCTGAGGAATGTGTAGCATTTCACTAAGAAATGTGCAGCATTTCCATTGTGAATGAGTCAGAGTACAGACAGTACTCTATTAACTGGCCCTTATCCAACCAGAAAGCTTTGGAAACTATCACTTCCATATCCTGAATACAAATCCTCCTTCTAAGAAGCTAGCCAGAACAGATTCATAGACTAGAGATAGAAGGGACCCTAGAAGTCATCTACTCCTACTCTTTTATTTTACAAAATAGGAAATCGGGCCAAGAGAACTGACTCAATTTGAATTCGTCTTTCCTTTGACCACAATCCAATGTTCTTTCCTGCAACCAAGGAGACTATTAAAATGGATTTATATAATTGGGATGGCAGAGGCCAACTATGTGCTGTCTGAGGAAAAGAAGCTTAGCACCTACTATGTGCTAAGTGCTTTGTACAAATATCATCTCATTTGATGCTTGCAACAACCCTGGGTGGTACAGCTTATTATCCCCGTTTTGCAGTTGAGGAAAGTGAGATTAAGTGACTTGTTCAGTGTCTAGGTCACATTTGAACTCAGGTCTCCCTGACTCGAGGTCCAATGCTCTATCTGACAATGGTGATTTACCTCTTGATTTTCCTAGGAGCCATCCCTGTGCCTTACTGCTGACACTTTCCTGGGTTGTTTTTAAAGTCTTAGAAAAAAATTGTGGGAACTAATGTTCTGCAGGCTGCCAGCTGTAGGAAAATCCAGGAAGGGAGGGGACAGGAGAGGGAGGAGGAAGGAGAGAAGGGAGATGGGAGGGTTTTCTTTCCTCTGCAATTCAAGAAGGCAGCTTGTTGTTTGACTCAGAGCTGGAAAATTCAGGATGAATATGGGATTATGTAGAAAAACAGAACAAATCTGGACTTCTAAGTGTGGCCCTAACCTAGAAGACATCCTTGCTAGAGCGATTTCTCTTAAAACCAGGTTCTGTTACTTGGTTTCCTTATTTGTACATTTCCTACATTTTGTAGGTCTTGCTCTTGGGAGAGTTTGCTAAAAATGTACCGTAAGGGTCAGAGCAGGAGGGGAATAACGTGCTCATGTGTTATTTGTGACATCATCTGTCTTCTCCGAGGCAGAATCCTGTTGCCCCCCAGTGGCTGCACCCTGTCCTGGCTGCTGGCTGAGTCCCACAGCTGGAGTGGTCAGAGTAAACATGGCAGGTCCTAGATATGCCTGGATTTCCTTTTGGGGCTGACAGACAACAAGCCAAGTTGGTTACCATATGCTACAGGCTCTAAATGCTTCTCTCTCTCTCTCTCTCTCTCTCTCTCTCTCTCTCTCTCTCTCTCTCTCTCTCTCTGTCTCTCTGTCTCGCTCTCTGCCTCTCTCTGTCTCTCTCTCTGCCTCTCTCTGTCTCTCTCCGTCTCTCTCTTTCTGTATCTCTGTCTCTCTCTGTCTCTCTGTCTCTTTCTGTCTCTCTCTCTCTGCCTCTCTCTGTCTCTCTCTCTGTCTCTCTCTTTCTGTCTCTGTCTCTCTCTGTCTCTTTCTGTCTCTCTCTCTGCCTCTCTCTCTGTCTCTCTCTCTTTCTGTCTCTCTCTCTCTGCCTCTCTCTCTGTCTCTCTGCCTCTCTCTCTCTGTCTCTGTCTCTCTCTCTCTGCCTCTCTCTGTCTCTCTGTCTCTATCTCTCTCTCTGTCTCTCTCTTTGTCACTCTCTCTGTCTTTCTCTCTGTCTCTCTCTCTGTCTCTCTCTGTCTCTGCCTTTCTGTCTCTGTCTTCTATCTCTCTCTCTCTGTCTGTCTCTCTCCTAAACATGGAAGCATTTTTTCTGCCTTTGCTAAGCCCCTCAAGGGTAAACACAAGCAATTTTCAAGATGCCGCCATTTTTCCATTGAGAATATCCAAGAAGTGATGCCTGTCAGGGAGACAGTCACTGCCATGATAAAGCAGCCAAGATCCCTCTGATATGCCTTCATCTCCCTAGTGTTTCACAGTCCACCGCTTTGTGAATCCCTCAATTTCTTATTTACCTCCTAACTTTTGATTTCTTATCAAGTCATTTTCTTTCTCTAGAGTCATTTGAACAATACTGTCTTGTGGATATAGAATGTATTACTTTTGCCTTCCCCGTTAGTGAAGTAGTGAGAAGGGAAGGCATTCCTTCCCCTGCTCTCTCCC
The DNA here is from genome assembly GCA_023548195.1 of Bettongia penicillata ogilbyi. NCBI lineage: Eukaryota > Metazoa > Chordata > Mammalia > Diprotodontia > Potoroidae > Bettongia > Bettongia penicillata. Next base: position 1,992,737 of record JAJHZJ010000106.1, on the reverse strand, counting down.
TTTTACCCCTTCTCTGAGAAACTAGCACTGTGCTCTGTGGGAATTGAGCCAGCCTGTGAAGAGTGGTGGGAAAAGGGAGACCCCCTTGGTCAATAGTTTTAAAGATGTGGGCTAAACCGATAAAAGGAAGCTGAGCCAATCTGTGTGGTAGGGAATACAGAGACGTTCATCTTCGGCAGCCTGGACATTCTCCAGGGCATGCCCAGGTTTCACTATATTGTTGCTATTTTATAAAAGAACATTTACCAAGAAGGCATGGCAAGGAACAAAGGATGGAAGCACACCCCCAAAGTAGGGGCACATTCTCCCCTCTGTGATAAACCATCCCTGGCAAGAGTGGAAATATTCTTACAGTCATAGGTAGAATATAGCTATAGACAAACACACACATATATATCACATATATAGACATAGCTATAGATACAGAGAATAAATGTAGACAAGATGAAAAAAAAAGTCAATGAATAAGAGTGTTGGGCCTGGAGACCTAAATTCAAATCCAGCCTTAGACATTTACCAGTTGTGTGGTCCTAGATAAGCTTAACCTCTGCTTGCCTCAGTTTCTTCAACTGTAAAATGAGGACGATAATAGCACGTACTACCCAGGATTGCTGTGAGGATCAGATGGGATATTTCTAAAGCACTTAGCACAGTGCTTGCATACAGTAGGCATTTAATAATACTTATTGCCTTCCCTTCCTTCCCCACCTTCCTGCAGTCCTCAGGAAGACCCCTGAGGTATGTGTAGTTCTTCACCAGGCCCTGAGATAGGGTTAGGGGTCCATGTAAAATCCCAAAGCTGCCTTTTCTTGGGGTATCTAATTTATCCTTGAGCCATTGCCATTCTTGGGACATTGCTACAACCACCCATGGGAAGTCCAAATCGCCTGGGTTTTAGGGTTTTCCCCTGGTCAGGGAAGCATGGAAAAGTCAAAGATTTCCCAATTCCCAAACAATTCCCTTTCAAGGACTGAGGAAATTCTTTCCTCCAATTCAGATCAGTCCCTTCTCTGCAATTTAAAGTTGTAACACCAGAAAGTTAAACAGCTGGCTCTGGGTCACACAACCAGTGTGTATCAGGTGTAGGATTCAAATCCAAGTCTTGGCTGCTTTTGAGGGATAATTCTCTGGTCAATTTACCTCTTAAAAAAAAACAACTCCATTAAACTACTGTGTCAAAGAAGAATCCAAGTGAGGCCTTAGTTTTAGTTCTCTCTAAAATACCCCTAAAATATTAAATGGAGCATGACTTTCTTCTATCTTTTCAACCACTAGAAAAAAAAATCTTTGTTTACCTTTTGTATGTGAGCTTTTTTGAACCAATCCAACATCACTTAGTCCTCCAAGAGGCCAAGTCGAAGAATAGTATTCTTGATGGCATATCTTTTATTACCAGGGCCTAATGTAGGGCCTGGCACAATAGTAGGCCTTGATAAATGCTCATTGATGATGTATTGGTTGATGTGCTGATAATAACAAAGTCCAAGCAATATTTTATTCAGTGACTCTGAACTAAGCAAATTCGTCCTTCTTCCATTTTCCCATCAACAAAATGGCATGATGGGATTAATAACTCACTTCCCAGAGATGCTGAGGAAACAAATGCATTTTTTGATAGTGCTTAATATTAAATGTTATTATTGCTAATAGAATTCTATATTTGGTGCATCTTAAAAATTTACTCCCTATTGGAGCTAATGATTATTGACTTCTTGTGAATTACCTTGTGGTGATGAATATCAAAATTTAATTTGTTATTGCATGGTTTTAGCTAGGCAGGAAAACATCACTATTGTTTATTAGGGTCCCAGGCTGTTCATTAAAGAAAATGGCTCTAGTTTCCCTGGTTTCTTTCCTAGAGGAAAAGTTTTCTGTTATTAAAAAGAACAGACTGCCCAGAGTCAGATGGCTCAGCAAGTAAGTCTTCCACAGTTAATGACTTCCTCTCCTTGGTGCTCATTATCCTCTTTATGGAAGCCTATTTAGGAGTTCTGGCCATAGGACCCTGTTTTAGGTAAGGTTAAATAAGAGCCTTAGGGGTACCTGGGCACCACAAGAATCCAAGATGGAACTGGAGAGTAATAGATATTTAATAATAAATTTTGTCTTATAGTGGGTAGTAAAAACCAGGGTCTTTGTAATATAATATTAAGATGGTGGCCTCTATGTCCATTCTTCCCCCCCACCCCCATGGATGGGAGTGGCCTCCTTTGATTGGCAGCCTGAGTCTTCCCAAGAACTGAGAAGGTGAGAAGGGATGTTATTACTCATCAGGGCATTTATTAAAGGCCTACTATGTTCTAGGCACTGGGGATGCCAAGCGAAAAAGACATAATCCCTACTCTCAAGGAGTTTACATTCTATCTAAGGAGACAATGTGGATGGATGGATAGAGACAGATAGATATATGGATAGACTGTTGTTCATTCTAGATAGATAAGAGACAAATGGATGTAGATATATGGATAGATTGTTATTCATTCTCCATGAGGAATATGACATTAGAAAGGTGATGTCATAACTTTCAAATGAATTAGATTTAAGTGGGGGAGGGCTGTGCAAAATCATTAGCCTCACTCTCTCCTCTGAAGCCATCTTGGTTCAGTCAGGATACAGATCAGGACAATGGCCTGATGGCACTTATGAATATTTAGATAGATATGGATAGATAGATATGAAGATGGATAGATATATAGACATACAGATATAGCCATAGACAAAGAAACATACATACACACGCACACACACACACACACACACACACACACACACACATATATATATATATATATATATATATATATATATATATATATATATATATATATATATATCACGTAAAAATATAAGACAGGATGCAGGAAGGGCACCAGCAATTTAGGGCGAACAGGAAAAGCTTTGTGTAAAAGGTAGTGCCTGAGCTGTGTTTTGATGGAAATGAAGGATTCTGTGGAGGTAAGGGTGAGGGGGTAAGGGTAAGGGGGTAGTGCGTTCCTGGCATGGGGGGCCATCAAGGCAAAGCCAATGAGACAGGAAAGTACTATGGATGAGAAACAGATCAGGCCAGTTTGACTGAACCGTAGAGTGTTAGGGAGTGATCTATAAACGAAGCTAGAAGGATATATTGGGGCAAGATGGAGCGGCTTAGGAGTAGAGGGGAAGGGAAAAAGCATATACATAGAGCCTATTATGGGCCAGGCCCTGCGCTAAGTGCTTTACAAATATGATCTCATTGCAACAACCTTGAGAGGTATGTGCTGTTTTTATCCCCATTTTAGAGCTGAGAAAACTGAGATAAATAGAGGTAAGTGATTTGCCCAGAGTCACACAACTCATAAGGGCCTGAAGCTGGATTTGAACTCAGGTCTTCCTGACTCCAGGCCCAGGGATCTCTATCCACTGGAGCATCTAACTGCCTTTAAAAACTAAGCAAAGGTTAAGGCACCACTAGAATTTCCTGAGTAGGGGGGTGACATGGTCACACATGCACTTAAGGAAAATCCCTTTGGCACCAGTGTGGCGAGTGAATTGCAGAAGGGAGAGACTTTTGTTGTTTATGATTTTGAGTCATTTCAGTTGTGTTTGACTCTTCATGACCCAATTTGGAGATTTTTGGCAGAGATAACGTAGTGGTTTGGCATTTCCTTCCCCAGCTCATTTTACAGATGAGGAAATCGAGGTAAACAGGGTTAAAGGACTTGCCCAGGATCACACAGATTTGAACTCAGGAAGATGAACCTTCCTGACTCCAGGTTCAGCCCTCTGTGCACTATGGCACCACTTAGCTGCCCAGCAGCAGCAGCAGCAACACAACCACCACCATCACCAAAGAGATTGTAGACCAACTAGAAGGACATTTTGATAGTCTAGATGAGAGGTGATGGGAACCTAAACTAAGATGGTATCTACATGAGTAGAGAAAAGAGGTCAGAGGAAAGGTTACAGGGCTGGAAACAGTGAGAGTTGATAACTCAACTAGACATTTGTGGTGAGGTAGAATGAGGAGGCAAGAATAGTTTAGGAGGAAATAAGATGGTCTAAGACCTGGAGTCAGCAAACACATGAGTTCAAATCCTGTCTCAGTCACTTGCTTGCTGTGTGATCCTGGACAAGTCACCTAACTTTTCCTATGCCTTATTCTCCACATCTGTAAAATGTGGGAGTTGAATCTGGACCTCTAAATAACCTTTCACCTCTAAATCTATCCTCCTGTGATCTTACAATAACACTAAGGGTACAAAATTGTAAGATGGGAAGATAGTGCTGCCTTAAACAGAAATCTGGAAGTTTGGCAGGTTTGGAAAGAAAGATAATGAATTATGTTAGGCTTGACATGTGTCCTTGGTATATCCAATTCGAAATATACAATAGACAATGGTAGGGAACTGAAGCCCATGAGAGAAACTGAGGCTGGATATATAGATCTGTGAGTAATCTACATAGATGATAGTTAAACTCATGAGAATTAACGAAGTTATTGAGGGAGCATGCCACCCACCCCAACAGAGTGGTGATGCAGTCATACTGAAACAGAGACAGAAAGACAGAGAGAGACATTGACACAGAGACAGGGAGACAGAAGCAGAGAAAGACTGATACGGAGAAAGGGAGAATAGAGACAGAAAGATGGAGGCAGAGAGTGACATACAAAGAGACAGAAGGACAGAGAAACAGAGAGGGACATCAGCACAGAGACAGAAATAGAGAGACACAGAGACAACGAGAGAGATAGAGACAGACAGAGGGAGACAGAGTCACAGAAATAGAGACAAAGAGAGGATGACAGGTTGCAGTCAGCTAGAGAACATGGGAGGGGATGGGTTCGAGCATGCAGGAGGGTTGCTGGTGGCAAGGAGAGGGGCTGCCTCTTTGTCATAGATTTAGGAAAAGGAGAGAAAAAGGAATTCTGAGATGAAGAGACAAGGGATGAGAAGGTTCATGTCAATGGCCTCCATTTTCTCAATAAAGAAAGCAAGATTTTTCAGCTGAGAAAGGAGGTAGAGAGTACATAGGAGTCTTGAGGAAGGAAGAGAAACTTTGGAACAGCTTCTGTGAAGAGTGAGATAGGGAATCAGTTAAGGAGGTAGAAAGGGCCTGCCCGGAAGTAGTGAGAACCTGACTGAAGGTCATAATACGGATTTAGAATGTACACATTCAGAATAATTGTGAAGCTTCCTCTAGATCTGTTCAGGAGCACATATACATGAGTACCAACAGAGGAAGCAGACGGCAGGAATGACCCAGGTCCAAAGGCCATTTAGATGAGGAGACTGAGGGTCAGAGTTGTCAAGTGGCTTGTTCATGGTCATTGGGTCCCAAGTACAAGAAACTGCTGAGGCAAAGAGGACTGCATGGGATGCTACCACAGGTAGCCCAGGAACGTTAGAAGTGCCCTACAACTGGGAGTGAGGACAGTGATATAAAAGGAATAAAGTATATAAGGACAGATAACTGTAAGGAAATGAATGACCTCTGAAATTGATGGGTACTTAGAATGAATATTCTTGGTCTAGAGTAACAGTTGTCATTTCTTTTACTCAGAACCCCTTAATACTCTTAAACATTATTCAGGACCTCAAAGAACTATTGTTTATGTGGGTTATATCTGTCAATATTTACATATTAGATATTAAAATAGCACTATTTCATAATACTAATTTTAATGTCCAATATAGTTATAGGAACCCATTGAAAAGGTCTCAGGAACTGTTAATTCCTCTGATCACACTTGGAGATCCACTGGCCTAGAGATTTTTTTTAAAAAATTTGAGATACAATCATTACTGGGCTTCCTTATATGAAATCCTTACCTATTGTCTCACTTTGGGGAATATCCCCTGGGACATTAGCGGTAAGTAGAGTGAGGAGAGATAGGCAGAAATTGGGAATTCTTTTTCTGCAATGAAAGGAGGTGAATTCCAGAAAGAGCCCATCCCTAGGGAATAAACAGATTTAAGATTTGGGCAGAATGGATTCCAGACAAAATAAAAAAGGAACTCAGATTCAGTAAGTCACTTTGTCGTTGTCTGTGAAATGAAGAACTGGACCAAATCAGTGATTCTTAATCTGGGGTGCATGGACCTTGAAAAAAAATTCTTATAACTGTATTTCAGTATAATTGATTTCCTGACTTTTTAATATATTCTATATTTCAACATAATTGTTTTCCTAACTTTTAAAACATTCTGATGACTATATTTCAATTTTTTACCTTTCCTAGTATTCTGATGACTGTTTGCAATGTAATTGGTTTCCTAACTTTTAAAAAATTCTAATAACTGAATTTCAATATAATGGGATTCCTGTGTAATTATATTTCAACATAATTGAATTCCTTTGTAATCTTATCTATCCTACTGTATGCATTTAAAGAAATTTTTCTTCAGAAAGGTCCATGGGCATAAACAGAGTCAAAGTAGAGACAGAGAGAGGACCAGAGAGAGGTTAACAAACAGTAATCTGCTAGAGAAGGTGGGAGGGGATGTATTCAAGCAGGCATGTGGGAGGGTAGCCCTTGGCAAGTAGAAGGGCTGCCTCTTTGTTATGGACCTGGGAAAAGGAGAGAAAAAAAGAATTCTGAGATAAAAAGAGGGAGATGAATGAGTTCATGTCAAATGGTCTCCATTTTCTCAGTAAAGAAGGCATTTTCAATGGAGAAAAAGTGAGTAGGGGGTACCCTCAATGTACCAGATGGTCAAAGAGGTCCATGACACAGAAAAGAGTAAAACCCTTGAACTGGATAATCTCTAAGTTCCCCTTTAACCCTAAATTTGTATTCCTGTATTTCAGTACAAATGATCAAAGGCCTCCTTCCCTATACATTTATACCTGGAGAAATGTCTAAAATTTCTTGCAATTTTCTGTTTTTTCCATTTGTCATTTTAAACTTCTCTCTGTTTCTTTGTAAGAACTAACAGTAAAACCTCATCCTTCTAAAGACCAAAAATCCCCAAACAGAAGGCTTCTGTGTTGATTTCAGAGGAAGCAGGGAAAGGGCAAAACTGGAAGCTGAGAGGGGTAGGGTAGTAAGGGTGATGACCAGCAGGGGGCACCAGAGAGCCAAATCCTGGAATGGAAGTCAATGGGAGTACTCCCCAAAGTACCCTTTGGTAGTCAAACATTGAATCCTCCAGTACTTTGCTGTTTTCCTCAGGTGCATAAAATGATCAGTCAAGCAGAGTTTAGGATTTAGTTGATAGCTACAGCCTGGGAGATCTATGCTGATCCATGAAATAGAGTGGACCCAACCAGAGTAAATTGTAAAATCTCTCATCCACGGAAGTGAAGATTACTTTCCCTTAAAAAGAGGGGGGGAAAGCATCAGATCTAGATTTATGTGAATGATATGCGCCTCTGTGGGCTACCATCCATCTTCCCAAGGCCTAATCAGCTCTCGGTCTTGGGTAGCCATCAGACCAAGGAGGTGACAGCATCTGCTGTGTGGGGGAATCGGTTTAGCCAAGCCCCGATAGCAGATTCCCAACTCCTGCCTGGAGAATCAATCTCTCCCCTCCATCCTGGCATTCAGACCACAGTGGGGAGGGTTCATTACCTCGTGATTGCAACTGCTATTTTAACAGCATTTCTCTACTAATCGAAGGCTTTCCAGTAAAAAGCTGTTCACACTCCTCTGAGTAGCAGACATTTAAAAGAGATTTTAGGGGATCTCCTCAGCTTAGCTTTTTTCAAGAAAAAGTTAACATGCATTACCTTCAGGCTGCCGATGATCCCACCCACTAGCAAATATAAGGGAATGAGCGGTTCAATAGGGCAATCCTCCAAAAACTTCATTCCTAGACATGGGAAAAGATACAGAATATGTGCAAGGATAGGAAGTAGTATCATAAAGCAGAAAGCCTTGTTATAAGTTGAATTAGCGACGGATTACATCAGTCCAGTGCGAAGCAAGGGTCACGCTCTTCGCCCTACAAACCATCTACTTTACACCTTGAATGTATAAAGTAAATGGACAGAAATGGAGTGGGGAGAAAGATGCTGCTGGTATTGCCTCTCCCACACAAAAACAATGCCTTGCATATTTTGCATATGGTGTGTCTATGTGTTCTCTCTCTTCTTTCATTTTTGTCTGAATGTCTAGCACTTAGCATAATGACTAGCTCACAGAGGGCTTAGTTAATGCTTCATAGCAGGTGCTTAAGAAATGCTCCTTGTGAGCAGAACCAGGAGAACTTTGTACACAGCAACAACCACAGTGTGCAAGGAATTTTTCTGGCAGACTTAGTACTTCATTCCAGTGCAAGGACTTAAAAAATTCCCAATGGAAGGCAAAACGCCTTCCACGTGGAATTGGATCACAGAATGAAGCAGACCATTTTCTTTTGTATTATGTGTTGTTTTGTGGTTTCTCTCATTCATTTTAATTCTTCTATGGAACATGACCAAGGGGAAAATCTATTTAATAGGATTGTATGTGTAGAACCTATATAAGATTGTATGCCGTCTCAGGGAGGGAGGGTGGAGGGGGTGGGGAGGGAAAGAGAGGAGGGGGAGGGAGGGGAAAAATCTAAGATATATGGAAGTGATTGTACAACACTGAAAACAAATAAAATAAATTAATAAAAAAGAAATGCTCCTTGCTTGATTGGATGTGGAATTTTTTGCTTCTTCAACTAGTCATTCTACAACAAGCCACAGGTGCCAAGCAGTGTGGCAGCCAGAGTGTGAACCTTCCACAGACTGAGGGGAAAATTCACTTGGACAGTACAACTTAACCAATCCTGCAGAGTGTTTTACCTGTTAGTTACAAAGGATAAAGAACAAAAGATTTGCTTTAAGCAAATCCAACATATGGAGATCATCATTAGAATTGTTCACTTTATGAAAGGATACACTGTAGGATTTCTTTAAATAGCCCAAGTAAGCCTAAAGATATGGTTGTAGCACAGTATCACAAAGATATCTAGGTGTGATGTGCACAAAGATTCATAGCTTAAGTCCAAAGGCAGAGGCTCCCAGAGGGGAATCAAACATATGTAGTCTTCAAGGTTTCTGATTGCTTTAATTTCTAGAAATCTGTGATGGATTCCCCCAGAAGAAGCTATTAAGGAAAAGGATACTGAACTTCACTTTAACATTTTTTTTAACAAGATTAAATTCAAGTACCTTAAAGGTCCATGAAACTGACACAAATAGTTATTTATGTCAATTTCACTGTGTGTATGAATTTCCTTTGTTAAACTCAAAGCCCAGCTGTGAGAATACCATGAGTCATCTCTGATACCTGTTCATTTCTAATGAAGAAAGGCAGGCGCTATTCACTGGAGATTCAGATCAGTCCTGAAGAATTTAAAAGGTTCTAATAAATGCACATAAATCTGTGAGCCTCATTTCCCTGGCGAAATTGGGAGTAATGGTTTGGTCCGTGTAGCTAATTTTTTTGCATAGCTGAGGAGTTGTCCTTTTCAGGAACCAAAGTTATCCCCATCATCACCATCATCATCATTGTTATTTCATTTTGGATAAAAACCTTTCTAAAATGTATCATGTGCATCTGTTCTAATGTCCTAATGGCTCAGGATCAAGATTGATGAAGGTGATGCAGCATCATGATTAGAATTATCCATTATCATGCTGTGCTATAAGGAAGCCACAATCTCAGTGGCTGGTGAGGCAAGGTCTATTTGCCCCTAAACTAAATGACCTCGGATTTATGGAGGCTGTGTTGTTCTAGGTTTAGCATTTGCTTCTTCATTTTCTTTTCTCTCCTCCACTACCTCCCATCATCTATTCTTCTTTTTGTCTGTCAGAATGCCTGCCTCTAGTAGTGTCCACATAAATTTTTAAAAATAGATTTATATTGATCTTTTGTTTTTATATTGCCTAGATTTCACCCTGTAACCTCCATCCTTTCCCCACCCCCCACTCACCCCTTATAAATTTTTTTAAAAAGAAAAGAAAGCAAAAGAAAGAGAAAAAAAAAAAACAACTTATGAAAGCCATTCACCAATCCCTGAAAAATATCTAACATGGTAAGGAATGTTAACACCTTTGAACCCACCACCTTTGCAAAGGAACAAAGGGAGACCCTATACACTTTTACATGTTCCTTCTAATCCGCTGGAAGCCAGAAAATGAGGTGAACAAGCATGTTGTTAAACTTGTATGTCAATTAAGAGTACATAGCTTCTGAGAGAAAGTCTAAGGGTTTTTCCTGTAAAGGAAGTTTTGATGCATATTACAGAAGCTTTTGTGACATCTATTTTATTTACTTTTTCCATTAGTTTTTACTTTGGAGGGTGTTTTTCCTTGTTGGTTTCAGCTATGTTCTAGATCAGGCATTTCTAACACTTCTCAGTCCTTGTACCCCTCATCTTTAAGTAAGTCTTCTTGTTCTCCCTAGTCAATAAATTCTAGAGTTTATGTATTATATATGCATATATAATATACACATACATATATATGCAAATAAATAAGATAGATTAATTAAGGCATTATAACTGGAATCAAAGATTTTTGATTATTTTTTGTAAAAATGGAAAATGGAAATCTATTCTTAAAATTATTCCTTGACTTCGATAATGTTGGGAACTCCTGTCCTAGACAATTGAGTTTGTTAAGTAAATAATTTCTGGATCAGCTTATCCACTCATTCAAAAACATTTATTGAGTGAGTACTTTACTTATGTGTTGGAGCCAAACTAACTTCCTTTGTCCTATGCAAATCAAGTTCCCACATGGAAATATAGGGCTTGGAAAGGACCCCAGAGACCAACTTCTCTTACCCCTTAGCATCCTAGTTTTAAAGTTTGGAGGATGAAAATATGCCTCAGGATGCTAGACAAACAGCTGCCTTTAGGAATTGGCCCAGAAATTCAGTTAGCAAGCTTACCTGTGAAAGCCATGGACAAGGGCAACGCCAGAAAAGCTAGGAGGGCAAAAATGAAGCAGGCTGTTGGAAGAAAAAGCATGACAGGTTATACTGAGTTAGCATCGAAACCACTCCATTCTGTTTAAAATTGCTAAGCTCTCAATGTGTTACGTGAAATTTTGATTCCTTTCCCTTCATGATAATGACAGCTAAAACAGCACTGTGGATAAACTTTGAACTTGAAGTAAAAAATATCTGAGTTCAAAGCCTGCCTCAGATGCATACCAACTGTATGACCCTGAGCAAGTCATTTTATCTCTGTTTGCCCCAGCTTCATCCATAAAATGGGGATAATTACAAACATACACACACATTCACAAATAGTTATTCTCCAATAGACAAAAGTTCAAAGGATATGAACAGTTATCAAAAAGAGAATCGCAGAAGATTCACCGCCATGTGAAAAAATGCTCCAAATCACTAGTAACGGTGATAACAACACCAATCCTGATAGGCTGAGTGGATAGAGTGCTGGGCCTGGAGTTCAGGAAGACTCATTGTACTACACACTTTACAGTTATTATCTCATTTGAGATAATGCTCATCTTCACAGCACCCCTAGGCGGTAAGTGCTATTTTTATCCCCATTTTACAGTTGGGGAAACTGAGGCAAAAAGAGGGTAAGTAATTTGCCTCATGGCTAGTAAGTGTCTGAGGCTGGATTTGAACTCAGTTCTACTTGACTCGAATCACTGCACCACCTACCTGCCAAATGTGCTATATAAATTGTACAAGCCACACAAATAAGTATGTGGGCCCCAGCTAAATTAAATGAAGTCCCCAGGGTTGCACAAATAATAAATGTGAGGACTTGACTTCAAACCCAGGTCCTCTGGTAGGAGCATAAAGGTTGAATTCAAGGAAGGAGATGAGTTAGAAGGCTTGCCAAAGCCCAGATGAAGAACAATGGGGCATCAGCAGGAAGAGCAGGAAGGGGATAGATGTGAGAGACATTGGAGAGGAAGCACAGATAGGACTTGGGAACCAATCCAACATGGGACATAGACTGCAGTTTGTCCTTCATTCTCAAAGAGGACCGTGACATTGAACGTACAACTCTTTTCTTAGCCAGTGGTCCCCAGTCACTGATGACTTGAGATATCAAATTCCTAAAGAACCTTGGAGATCACCTATTTCCAGATAAAGGATCTGAGGTCCAAAGTGGTTAGTAATTTGTCCAAGGTCACTCGGTGGTTTTAACACTAAGGTAACAGGGAGAGTAACTTTGCCATTATCAGAAATGGGAAGTCGAGAGGAGAAAATTGGTTTTTGAGTGGAGGACCTGGGGAATTTTCTGGGAAAGAGTTTAATTCTGACCATTTTGATTTTGGGAAGCCAACAAGCCATATAGTATACTCACAGATTCCAGGGTCTTGGGATTTTCTTGCCTATCTCTCTTACCTACTCTTTTGACCATTCAAAAATACAATTCCTTAGCTGCTCAGTGTAGTCAGGTGCTTCATTCTCCTACCTTACAGGTTTATTTTTAGTCTTATTGATTGCTATGCGGCAGTTTCAGGTGAAATGTGGCTTCTGCCACCCTATGGCATTCATAGGTCCCCTAGCCCACCTCAGACTTAAGGAAAGGTTTTTCAGGACTTCACTGACAACTTCAAAATGCATCTTTCCCTTACCTGAACATGTGGTTATGGTCATGTGCATTTATCAAATTTAATTGAGACATCCCAAGAGACTGGAGGGAGGGAGCACACATCACACAGATGCCTTTATCAATATTTCATTGCTTTCCAGATATTAAAGAAACCCTTTGGGGGTTTGGGAAGCACGTAGAATGCAGCTGTTCATGCTTGGCAGAAGGAGAATGAGAGAGAGATGGGCAAGTGGAAGACTCAGGGGGGCTCTGAACTGCTATCCCAAGAACCATAGCACTATTTCAATCTGGGTCGACAGTGACTGAGAGATTCTGTGGCTGACTTCCTCACGAGCTTTTCTTCTCATTGAATTTCTCACATAAAGGATAGGTTTATGGTTTAAGGGTTTAAAGGGATTTTTGACACCTGTTCAACATTACAAAAATCTCTTAGTGCCAGGCAGAGGAGTCCCACTTCTAGAGAAATAAGGAGTAGAGAGTGGTAGGATGTGCATCAACTTCAAATCCCTTTCTTAATAGCCCTTGGTGCGTGAAAGACACTGATCTGGGTGCTATCTCTCCTCTCAAAAAGCTTGTGCTCTTAAGGGAGAGGGGAAACCTGCATAATATACACATGTGTACATACACAAAAATACAAAGGGCTTTGGTCAGTCAACCAGCATTTAAAAATCACCTGATATGGGCCAAGCACTATGTTAAGTGCTAGAAATATGAAGAAAGGTAAATACTAGTACTGGCTCTCAAAGACCTCATAATCTAGTGTGGGGGCCCAGGAGAGGGCAGAGAGGCAGGGAGGGAGAGACAACATGCAAATAACTATCTACAAACAGGATATACAGGATAAACTAAAGAGCGGTCATCTCAGAGGGAAAGCACTAAAAATAAGGACAGAAAAAGATGTCATGCAGAGGGTGGGACTTCAGCTGAAACTAGAAGGAAGTCAGAAGACAGAGAAGGAGAGGAGTGCACTCCAAGCACAGGGAACAGCCAGTGAAACTGCTCAGAAGTCAAGAGATGGAGTATCTTTTTGGAAGATTGAAACCATTGTCACTGAATTGCAGAGAAGATGTAAGACTAGAAAGGTGGGAAGGGGCAAAGTTATGAAGGGCCTTTGAAAGACAAGCAGGATTTTAAATTTGATCCTGAATGGAATAGGGAGCCATCTGGAGTTAATTGAATATTGGAGTGACATGGTCATATCTGCTTTTTACATCTTTTCTTTTTGGGGAGGCCATCAGAGTTAAGTGACTTGCCCAGGGTCACCCAGCTGGTAAATGTCTGAGGCTGGCTTTGAACTCAGGTCCTCCTGACTCCAGGGTTGGGGTCTATCCACTGTATCACCTAGCTGCCCTTAGCCTGACTTTCTAAGAAAATCAATTTGTCAAATGAATGAAGGTTGCATTGGAGGAGGGAAAGACTTGAGGCAAGCAGACCCCCCAGCAGGCTACTGTGATAGTCCAGGTGTGAGGTGATAAGAGCCTGTACCAGCATCAGAGGAGAAGGGGATATGGACAAGAGACATTATGATGTGACTTGGCCGCTGCTTTGCTATAGAAGGTGGTGAGAGAGCGAGGAGTCCAGGATGACACTTAGGTTTTGATCCTGTGTGACAGGAGGAGGGTAGTGCCATCCTCCTATGGAGATGTAGGAGAGTCAATCCATCAATAAGAGGTCTTAAGTCCTCACCAAATGCCAGGTACTGCACCAGGTGCCAGGGTCACAAAGATGAAACTGAGGCAGTTCCTGCCCTCAGGAAACTTCTATTCTCCTGGGGATGAAGGAGAGTGGATAACATGTTTGAAGGTCAAAGATCATAAGATTTAAAGTTGGAAAGGTTCTTGGAGATCCTCTAGTCAAACTCTTTCATTTTATAGATGGAGAAGCCAAGGCTCAGAAAGGTAGTGATTTACAGTTTCTGAAGAGCTTCCCTCTTGTTTCCTATGATATTCACAAGAACTCTGGGAAGTGGCTACTCTTGTTTAGCCGTTTCAGTCATGTCTGACTCTTCGTGACGTCATTTGAGGTTTTCTTGGAAAAAATTATTAGAATGGTTTGCCACTTCTTGCTCTAGTTCATTTTACAGTCAAGGAAATTGAGGCAGACGGGTGGTAAAGTGACTTGCCCAGGGTCACACAGTTAGTGAGTGTCTGAGGTCAGAATTGAATTCAGGTCTTCCTGACTCCAGGCCTGGCACTCTATCCACTGTGCCACCTAGCTACCCCATGAGTACTATTATTATACCCATTTTATAGAAGAGGAAACTGAGGCTGAAAGAATTTAAATGACTTGCCCAAGGCTTGTGTCTATGACAGGTGTTTAACTGAATCCAAGTTCACCATTTTAACTATTACATTGCATAGGTGCCTCTACCTGACTGACCCAAAGTCCCACTAACTTACTATGTAGCAGTCAGATGTCAAACCCTGTCCGTCTGACTCCTGATCCAATGTTCCTTTCCATTACACTGTTCCCTTGGATGTTTATGTGGACTATTGGTGCCTGACCTGTGGTAGAGCCTTCTGAGTGCCTTTAGGTCTGATCAGCCACAGTCTGACACGCTGTACCTTGACCCTGACATAGTGATGCCATTTTGGTCCTCTTTGAGATCCACAACTCCAGACGCCACCATCCCCAACCACTCATAGCTCTCTCTTTGAAATACCTACTTGATGGGCATTGTGAAAACGTGCCTGAACTATTCAGAACTGGTAATCAGCTCTAGCAGTATAACCTGGTAGATGAGAAGATGAAGGCCATTCAAGGATGAAAGTCAGAAAAGGGAGGATGAAAATTGGAAGAGATTCCAGAGAAGAGGGTAAAAGTAGGGCTTCAGTAGGATTAGCTAGCAATTTTATTTTGATTTACAGGGCAAAATGAGAATTATTGGGAAACTTTGAACAAGAGTGACATGGAAAAACCAAACTAGGTAGAAATTAATTACTGTCCATCATCAGTCATTAATATGGCACTAGGACCATCTTCCCCCTTCCATTGACACATAAAGGAAGATGTTCCATCTTTAAGCCAGGCAAATGGAGTATATCAATGGAATTAAACAATAAGTGGAGTGTATCAATGGAAATAATCAATAACTAATGGAGTATGTCAATGGAAATAATCAATAACCAGTGTAGTATATCAGTGGAAATAATCAATAACCAGTGGAATGTATCAATGGAAAACAATCACAGTTATTGACTCTGCTTTCTTATACGTGGGGAAACTGTACTCTGATATTCTTAGCCTTTATATTTCATGGGCAATTCATAATTTCAATTAGATAGCATCAATACATGTTTATTGAAAAGTTATCATCTTAATTTGACATTGGAAGTGGTCTGTACATCAAAGTTTTTGTTTAAAAGGAGAAATAGAGATGGTTTCGTGCAAATTTCATTGAAATGGAAATAATGCTTAGATCCTTATTAAAAGAAAAATGATCTTGAAAAATAAAAATAGAAGAATAATCGCAATGACTTTGAAATCCCAGAGTGGTGAATAATCATGTTCTTTTGAATTTTTAAAAGTTAAAATTCTCTGATCTATTTTAGAAGCTCTTCTCTACTCTCTACTTAGAGCAAATGACCCTGGACAAGTCATCTAAACTCTGAGCCTTAGTGTTTTAAGCTTTTTGAGTCTCAATGTCTTTATCTGTAAAACAGAGATAATAATAGCACCTATCTACAGGATTATTATAAGAGCAAATAAAGTAAAGCATATAAAGAGCTATATAAATGTGAATTATTCTTATTCTTAGTATTCAGTTGGGCGACTCTTCTTAGATATCTCTCTATTTTATTTTGTCTTCTTTTCCACTAGATTCAGGGTTTGGGGGCAGTCACAAGGTTATTTTGATCTCTAGGCAAGTATTAATGTGGCAGCCACTGGTTTGAAGTTTATATTCCCTGTTCTTCTCTCTCCACAGAAGGTCCTGCCACCCTGCAGGTCCTTATCACCTCATGCCTGTACTATTGCAAGTCTGTTAGTGGGTCTGCCTTCCTCAAGTCTCTCCTCTATCCAATCCATTCTCCATTCAGCTATTAAAGTGATTTTCCTAAAGAGCAAATCTGATCTCTCTCTCTCTTTCTCTCTCTCTCTCTCTCTCTCTCTCTCTCTCTCTCTCTCTCTCTCTCTCTCTCTCTCACACACACACACACACACACACATTTAATAAACTCTAGTGGCTCCCTGTTACTTCCAGGATACAACATGCTTTGTTTCAAAACTGAGGTTAAATGACTGACCCAGGGTCACACAACCAGTAAGTGTCAGAGGTCAGATCTGAATCATCTTCTTCACTCCTAGGTTAGCTCTCTCACACTACATAAACTAATAAATCAATTTAGACATAGAAGGAACCTTAGACATCATCAGGTATAATGTGATCATTTTACAGATAAGTTAACTGAGGCTCAGAAAATCTAAGTAATGTACTGAGCATACTTTGGATACAGTCTAGTATCCCTCTCACTAACTCCCTGGATGACACAGAATCCCCCCAGTGGCAGAATAGGTTACTCTTCCATCTGTCCTAGCAGAGTGAGGGCGCTCCACATGATGACTCCAGAGTCTAGGACCATACCAGTCACTCCAGGACAGGGATTTGTACTTAGGGTCCCTAAATTTGTCTTTAAAAGTTAGTTAGATAACTGTTTCAATCTAACTTTAAAATGCTCTGTATTTTATTTTATAGTTAAAAAAAATTTGAAAATATTATTCTGAAAATGGGCCCCATTTTGCACCATTTTCATTAGTGACCCTTTGTTCTTTCATATGGGTACATTATCTACAACGTACGGACAGGTATTAAAATTTGTCACAATAAAAGAAATCAAATTTTTAAAAAAAGATTGCCAAATGGATCTATCTATGCTCTAAACAAGGCAAAGAACACCTGACTTAGGATTCAGACCCTCAGTGTCAACTCTAAACCCACTCTTCTATCCTAGAAAAGAAGCATAGTCCCTAGAGTACTAACTTACCATTACTCGCAATTGTAGATATGCATCGATGACAGGCCTTCTCCAAACCACCAGGCATTGTTAAGTGTTCTATAGAGTAGACCTAAGGATTAAAAAAAAATCCATCAAAATAACCAGGAAAATATTTTATGTGAATTAACTACCTGGGAGATATATACATACACATACACACACACATATCTGAGAGCAGCAGTGTAGACTAATGGTGAGTCTATAATCCAAATCTTAGGAGTCCATCTTCACTCTGCCAGTTGTCACTTACTATATAACTTATTGTTGTCATTGAGTTGTTTCAGTCATGTCCAACTCTTTGTGACCCCATTTGGGGTTTTCTTGGCAAATAGGGTCATGGAAAGTCAGACATGACTGAAATGACTGAAAAACAAGGCAAAGATAGTGATTGTCCCTTTCTTTCTCCAGTTCATTTTACAGATGAGGAAACTGAGGCAAACAGGACTAAATGACTTGCTTAGGATCACATAGCTATTAAATTTCTGAGGTCAGATTTGAACTCAGGAAGATGAGTCTTCCTGACTCCAGACTGGGGACTCTATCTACTGTGCTACCTAGCTGCCCATATGACATATTGTTAGCAAGAAGAAATATAATCAAGGCTGGGAATGAGTGAGGATCAGATCTCAGTCCCTGATTCATGGTGTACTTGTGTGACTGGGAAAACTGTTTAACTTCTCTTGCCTTTCTCAACCTTTCCATTGATTAAGCAAGAGAAACACGAACTTTTCTTCTGTCTCTCAGAGATATACTGTTTTGATCTTCATATGGCATGCACTCTAGGCATGCCATCTTGTTGGTGCCTTTGTTGCCAGAGGAGCGCTCTCTTCTAAACACTCTCCAGCTTATCAATGCTCTCCCTAAAGAGAGGTGCAGAACTAAACACAACGCTGCAGTGGAAATGTCATCCCCTCATTCCTAGACTCCATGGCTCCCTTAATTTAGCCTGATTGCATTTTTTCATTATTTTAGAATCAGTTCTGTGTTGTATCAAAGTTTGACTAAGGCACCATGTTTCCTAACCTACTAGAGAAATTTTTTAAATCCCTAAATTGGAGCATCTAAAGACACAATAAAATAGGTTTCCCTTAGGTGGTGCTTTAGGACACAACTGGATGGAGAAACAAATGGGAACAATGGGAGAAAAAAGGTGGAGTGCAAGCAATGATTGGAATCAATCTGTTCATCTCTGGCTCACTCTACTGACTTCTTGCCACCACAGAACAGAAATAACCCATCACCTTGGCATTACAAAGAGGATTAAAGTCACTCACTGGCAAGAATTTCTTTCTCTGATCTTGCACTCTAACTCAAAAGTTTCTGATAGCAACTGCTGATCTGGAGTGGGAGTGGAGGTAGGTATGTCAGTGATAGGACATGGGTCCTCGCTTCCTATCAACAACTGGAATCTGGTTTTTTTGTCTATTTCTGGATTATGAAAAGAAATGACTATCCCATTCTGTTTTCTTGGAAAGAATTCCACTAATTTCAATGAGTCAAGGATAGGAGATTGATGAATATCAACTCATTTACTTAGTCGCTAAAGTAAGCTCAGCTCCTCTGTACAATGAAAGACATGAATCAAAAGGAGAAAGGACATGAAGAAACTCATGTCCTCAGATACTCCATCTATGACAGGTGCCGCAGCACAGGAAATACAAAACTTACTTGGAGTCAGAAAGACGTAGATTCATTGCTTCTGACACACACTATTGTGTGACCTTGGATAAATCACTGAACCTTTCAATACCTCCAGACAAATCTCTAAGACTATAATTTACTGAGGAGTTGCTGATCTATATTGATGGTAGGAATTTATATACCAGAAATTTCCCCACATTCATGAAATCACAAGTCCAGATAAAAAGACTTTCATTTTTAAGAGGAGCGTATTATAAAGTCCAAGATTTAATTCAATTCAACAAAAATATTTATTTGAAACTCTTTTATGTATGAGAATTCTGGAGACAGCAAACAAATTAGACAAACTTTCTGACTTCAAAGAGATTATATTTTGGTAGGGTAGATAAGGAAAACCCCATGGTCAGTATAGTCCATGGAGTCACGAAGAGTTGGTCTTGACCGAGCAAATGAACAGCTGAAAAACAAGGGCAGATATATGTGTATAGATATCTATTGTGCAAATGAGAATAATATAGGTGCAAAGAGGTTGAGTGCTATCTATGAGATAGTTGAAGAAGGAGAGGTTGCTATTGTCTGAGATCAAGGAAGTCTTCAGGGAGGAGGTGGTATTTTTGCTGTACTTTGAAAGATGGGAAGGAGGAAACGAGGAATGGGGGAACATGCTTATACATAGAAGAAGGTTATTATTACTAATATGGTATTATTATTGTTTTCATCATTGTTAAAGTGATGCCTTTGTTTGGTGGTCAGTCATATTTTTGGAAACCTTGACCACCTAGAACACAGCTTGGTAAAGATCTGAGAGAAAGTGAAAAAAGTCTTTTAGGGAAACTGTGAAAAGCTTAGATGGTGCAAAGCACTTAAATGTTACCCGGAGAACCCATTAATCCTCTCATAGCTTTTTGAGTCCTACTTTACACTCAATTTCAACAAGTTGTTGTTCTGTGAGTCATTCAGTCAAGTCCAACTCTTCTTGATCCCATAGATCACATCATGCTGGGCCCTTCTATCTTTCGCTATTTTTTGAGGTCTGTTCAAGTTAGTGTTTGTTCAGTTTCAACACTTGATCTAATTCGTTAATAGTTCACATTTACATAGTGTAACAGCAAGGACCCTGGCATACACAGGAGGGTCTGTTGTACACGTTCTTACAACTGCTTTCCTAAAAGGAAAGGAACTTTTGAGGGGTCAACAATCTACTTTAACCAAAGACATATATCATTCATTTAATTCAGGGGAAAAAGTCAGAACCCTGGACTTCCAAGAAAGTACAGATAGAGAAATAAAGACCAACAGACAGGGCTTCCAACTGTCTGACCCTAAACAATAAATACATCACAGGTCAACAAACAGATCAAACTGTCTGAGCATACATACATAGTTACCAGAGAGAGAAGCACTAATACCTGGGTTTTCAAAGCCAGGGGGCTCCCTATCAGCTACCCAGCATCTCATCTGGACAAACAAACACTTCCAATGAGTAAGTCCCAAAGTGAAACCTCACCTCAGAGTATTTATACACTTTTTAGAGCTGAAGGGCAGGACCCTCTGACCCAGTGCCTCAATAGAAATTAACAAAAGATACTGAGGCTTATTAATGGATGGGGAAGATCTTTAACTCTTCCCCCCACCCACCATTAACCTTGCATTAACATTACATATAGCGCTTGAATATTTACATATTGCTTTCTTCAAAAATAACCTTTTGAAGTTGGTATAAATATGACTAACCCCATTTTTTAAAATGGAAGACAGAGCTCTCAAAGGGGCAAGTAAACTGCCTGTGAAATCACACAAATAGTAAGTGTCAAAGTGAAACCTTGAACCCAATTCTTCTGACTTCAAGTATACCAGGCTCCTGCCACTCCTCTTGATCCATTAAAGACTAGAAGAGGAAGGGAAAGTCCACAGGCCTCCATGGTGAGCAGAGATATCTGGCAGCCTAGCCTTAGAGAAGGAAACAGGAAAACTGGAAGGCAGAATGTAAGAGGTGGAAAAAAGCACCCATTTAGGGTATGGACAAACAATACTTCAGACCTCAATCACCCCTTTGTTTAAGCAGGCAAGAAATTTGTAAGGGATTTGGTAAAACTTTCTACATTGTGTTGGACTCTCCATGACCCAATTTAGGGTTTTCTTGGCAAAGATACTGGAGTAGTTTGCCATCTCCTTCTCCAGCTCATTTTACAGATGAGGAAACTGAGGCAAACAGGGTTAAGTGACATGTCCAGAGTCACACAACTTGCAAAGGTCTGAATTCAGGTTGTCCTAAGATAGAGTTCTGCTCTATTCATTGTGCCACTATAACAGCAAGCAAAGTGGGATTTTTTTGTTTTTGTTTTTGGAGTTCAGTTTCCCAAGCTCAGGTTAAACTGGGAGCATCTGAAGGCTCAATCACCTTTGATCCCTGATAATTCACACCTGTGCTGAGTCATGTAGGTTTCATGCCTGCTGACTCTAAGCCAATCAGGAGCCAAGTCTTTGTTATATATACTGGCAAGTTGATGTTTTACTTTGGGGGTTCGCTTATGAGAAGGATCTTGTAGAGACTCTGAGTGGCCCCATATGTTAAGACCTCCTGACTGCTCAGATGTAAAGGCTTTCTAGATGCAGGGGTGTATGTAAAGTATATAGCAATATTGCTTTAATTCAGGCCCTGTCTGTTGGTCTTTATTTTCTCTTTCTATTTTCTGAATGTAATTAAAGAAGATTGTTGCCCCCTTACAAAGCTATCTTTTCTAGTAAAGCAGATTCAAGAACCTGTGCTAGCAGCCATCTTTGGTATGCCAGTGTAGATGCTTTTATAGCTACCTAGCTGCTCCTAAAGATTTCTAGACTAAATGGTTAAAATGATAAAAGCATGAGTCCTTAAAGGGGTCAACTGATTTTATCTAGCAAAATTCATTTTTCTGAATGATGTTGAATCAATGAAAATTTCCTTTATTATTCTCATATGAGAATATTAAGCATTTAGGAAAAGTTTTGGCAGTTGGATGGTACAATGAATGAAGAGCTGCCCTGGAGTCAGAAAGACTCCTTTTCCCGAGTTCAAATCTGGTCCCAGATACTAACTAACTGTGTGACCCTGGGCAAGTCACTTAATGCTGTTTGCGTGCATCCATTTTCTCATTTGTCAAATAAACTATAGAAGAAAATAGCAAATCACTCTAGTATCTTTGCCAAGAAAACCCCAAATGGGATCACAATGAGTTGGACACAACTGAAGAACGACTGAACAGCAACAATCCATTGGTTTCCCACCGGGCAGAGTATAACAGGAGCCAGACTTCTGGGGTGCAGTAATGAGGTTAGTAGGTGCCAGTGGTTTGTTTGAAAAGAAAAGAAGCCAACTGGGAGATAGAGGTGCTATTGTTAGACCTGAAGTTTGATTGTTCTTATATATACTTAATGAGGTGGATGACTGCAGAGCCTGCCTTCTAAATAAAGTCTTTAAGAACAGAAAGGCTATCTGAAAAACTCTGCAGTCCCACAGAAAATCACCTTTGGCTAAAAGAATGAGGAGAATGTAGCTTTTGGGTCAGTGGGAGATCACTTTGTTTAGCCTTCTAAATAGGCTGATTCACTTCTGGCTTTCTTTTATGATTCTTTTGGAGTAAAAATGGCTCCTTGGACAAGCACTACACTCTCCCACCCATCTACCTTTGCTGAGGGTATTCCCTTGGCCTAGAATGTCTGTGCTCATTCTTCAAAGTCCAAATTTAAATACCATGTTCTTTAAAGTGCTTTTCTTTGTCCTTCCCCACCTGCCACTCGACCTATCTACTTTCTGCTTGGATTCCCCTCTATATTTTGTTCTTAAATTCTCCAATTTGTTAGTTGTATGACATTCTGCATTATCTCTATTGGTATTGGAAGTAAATTCCATGAGACTGCAGGGACTGGGTCTTACCAAAACTTTTTCTCCTCCAGTATCAAGTATAATGCGCTATACAGCAGCAGACACTTAAAGGTGTAAAGATAGACTTTTTTCTGCTTTGCTGTGAACAAGTCTCTAACTTAGAAAAGTACAAGCTATTTCAGGTAACCTTGACCTAGAGGCCTTCCCTGGCTCCCCAACAGCACCACATACAAGAGAAGCCTGGTTTCTTAGAAGCCCATCTTTCCATTTTCTGCCCCCTTGGAAGTCCCATGTGTTATGGGAATTTTTGATTTCCCTTTATTCTCTTTGCAACTTTTGGTTAACACTAACCTCACCTGACCAAACCTTGTAAAAATTTACTGAAGAGAATTCTTTATATAAGAAACCAATCTCAACTGTTTCTGACTCCTTGGCAACATGTAGACCCTTCTCCTCAATCAGTCTGTTGTGAATCCTCTAAATGTAGTTTAATCTGACTTAGTTCACCTATTGGTAAAGTTTGTTTCCTTAGGATACATATGGGATCATGACTCTGTTTTACTAAGTTTGTTAGACTTTTATGATATTGAAAGAAGTATGGCGTAAGAAGAATGTACAAAATCACAATATGTAAAGGAATTATTTCTCTGTCACTAGGACATAATTTTATCTACAAAAAAGCTTTGTCAGAATATTCAATTGTTCATGTTTTCTCTGAGGCCTGAACCTATGTTTGGGTGCAATAATAAAACCTAGGTTTTTTTACCTCCACAATTTCTGCACGTGGTAAAAATATATTTGGCAGTATTTACTCACTGCATGTGTAATGTAACAGTTTAGGATCATGGAGGTAATAGGACCTGGGTTGATGCTTCATAAAGTCTTTACAAAAGCTTTCAGCTTTAAAATTCTCATACCATTTGTTGTGACCATGATCAATGATATTAATGTCTTCCCCACTAGAATGTATGTTTCTTGAGGAGAGGGACTAAGTTTTGCCTTTCTCTGTATCCCCAGCATTTAGCCAGGAGCCTGTATTCTACTAGGGCAGCTAGGTGGTACAGTGGGTAGAGTTCTGGACCTGGAGTCAGGGAGACCTGAGTTCAAATGTGGCCTCAAACACTTACTAGCTATGTGACCCTGAGCAAGTCATTTAACCCTATTTGCCTCATCTATAAAACATGCTGGAGAAGGAAATGACAAACCACTCCAATGTCTTTACCAAAAAACCCAAATGGGGTCATAAAGAGCCATTAAAAACGGCTATACTGATGTCCTAAAGGAAGAGATATAGATGATCAGTGAGTCAGTCAACAAGCCTTTACCATAGACCATGCAAAAATAGTAAAGGGGAAAGAACAAGCATTTTGTAGCACCTATGATGTGCCAGATACTCTACTAAGTGCCGTTACAAATATTATCTCATTTGTCTTCACAAAGACCTTGGAAGGGAGGTGCTGTTGTTATCCCTATCTTATGGGGAGGAAACTTTGAGGTAGATGGTGGTTAAGTGACTTGCCCAGGGTCACACAGCTAAGAAGTCATCTGAGGCTGAATTTGAACTCATGTCTTCCCAACTCTAGGCCCATTGCTCTGTCAATTAGCTTCCCCAAATTAAAACAATCCTTTTTTTTGTTGTTCGGTCATTTCAGTCACGTCCCACTCTTCATGACCCCATTGGGGTTTTCTTAGCAGATAGCAAAGTAATTTGCCATTTCCTTCTCTAACTCATTTCATATATTGGGAAATCAAGGCAAACTATCCAAAGGCAGATTTTAAAAGAAAATGGAATGTTCTTTTCACAGCAAATACCAACTTTCATTCTGCTATCTATGGGGCAGTTAGCTCTTTCCTCTTTGGTTATCATTTTCTATTTGCTCCTGGAATAACATTATATTGTACAAACTGTACAAGGTCACTGGTGAATAAAAAGTCATTTGGTAAGCAGTAGTTTGTGCGAGGTACTGGGCTTAGTTATGAAGATACTACTGCATTCCTGAAACTTTTGTCAAATTTGCTTTCAAGAACTACTTTCATATTGTGTCTGTCATTTCTACAACCTAAGCTATTAAAGGGTGTTCTGGGATTGAATGACATTACGTGTGTGTTCAACTTAACAGTAAAATTAGTTTGTACCATGAGCATCTGTGTGTTTGGCTGGTGAACACACAGGGAATCCTGGAGAAGCAAAAGTAATAACCTAATTTCTCACATATGAGAGTGCCCTTCACCCAGCCACCTACACAAAAGAACTCCAAACAGGGTTTTACTTTAAATCTCCTGCCTTTGCCAGATCTCTCCACGCACCCCACCCCCATCCCCAACCTCAATATGAGATAACATTCATTCATTCAACTGACAAGTATTTATTAAGCACCAATTACCAGTCAGGTACCAGTGTTAGATTCGGGGTGAGAGGTAGGGCTGGGGGGGTATTCAGACAGAAACAAAATAATCCCTGTCCTCAAGGACCTTATATTTGTTTTGTTTGGGTTTTTTTTTTTTATTGGGTTATGATGAGTAGGTTTCAATGAACCTTTTATTGGTTGATAATGGTGATGATGGTCAAGTGAAGTCAGGTGGGGGCTCTCCTCTTACTGATCCAGATTGAGGCACCTTTGGAGAATGTCTTCATAAATTACTGTGTTGGAAAATTCCCTGAGTTAGTGGCCAGTCTTTCAGGTAATGAACGCATTCAGTTTAGTGAGATTGGTATTTGGGCAGCAGACATAAGAGCATGTACACAAAGCCCTTCCGAGTGAGTCTAACCTGCAGGTTTAGCCTGATATCAGTCACCTCTGTCTTATGACAAAGATTCAGAAGAGGGCTTCTGTGGAGGGAAACATTTTATAAAACAGTACAAAATAAAATAGTGGATGATGCATCCAGCTGATAAAAAGTAGTAAAAAACAAAATGAATTCAGGACACAGTCTTGTCTCCATTTTGTAAATGGGACAATTTCTACTTCTTTAGGTCCTTCACTTTTCTTTAATACTAAAGGCAACCGACAAGAATGTGAGGAGGGCTGTTGGCTGGCTCACAAGGGATATTATCTTAAAGTTTTCCTGCTGTCGTTGGAGCTGGGATGAATTTAGAGCCATCAGATCTCCCCGGGAGAGTCTCATCTGTAGGCAAAAGTGTTTTTGGTTTGTCTTGGTCTTGGCCTAGTCTATATTTCCAGCCTGATGACACATTTTTCCCCATCAAAAGCTTTACGTTCCAGTCAAACCGGCCTCTTAACATTCCCCACCCCCCAGACACACATGACATTCCTTTTACTCTCTGGGCTTTTGCCCAGTCTGTCCTCCATGACTGGAATGCTCTCTCCCTCACCTCTGCTTTTAAGAATCCCTAATTCCTTTCAAAATTCATCTCAAGTCCCACCTCTAACCCACATGAAGACTTCTTGATTTCCCCAGTTAATAGTGTCCACCTTGATTACTTTGCATTTATTCTGCATGTAACTTTTATTTACATATTGGTGAATATGTTGTATCACCCCAATAGACAATAAGCTCCTTGAAGTCAGGAATTATCTTACCTTTGTCTCTATACCCCCATGGTATCTGGCACACACTAGGCACTTAAAAGGAAGTCTTGTTGATTTTTTTTTCTTTTCCAAAATTTCTTAAGAGAAAAGTAGTTACTTCCCACCACCCCGAAAAGGAGTACAGAATTAAAATTCCTGAGGTCTCTGACTTCACCTCAACAATGGTATTGCCCAGGTACTGCCCAGAGAGAGGTGATGTGAAGGGGGCAGAAGTATTTTCTTCCCTTCCATGTGCTACATTCCAAATCCTCGTTAGACACCACTTAGCTAAATACTGCAATGTAAGAGACTATGAATGACAGCTTTCTTTAACAATGTCTGGACTGATTAGCAAAAATTTCACTTTTGAGATGGTGACCCATCTAACTCAACAGCACAGCACTTAGAGCATTTTCCTAAACAAACCTCTGCAAAAGCCAGGAAGAGACTCCCTTCACCCTCCCTTACATGTTGTAGGTGCTCTATGCATAGTCAATCAACACACATTTATTGGGGTCTTACTAAGTGCCAAGAACTGTGATAAACTCTGGGGATACCAAGAAGGACTTCATAGTCAAATGGGGGTGAGAGAAATAACTAGGGGCATACAAGATAATAGAGGATAGAATATATATATATACATATATATATATATATATATATATATATAGAGAGAGAGAGAGAGAGAGAGAGAGAGAGAGAGAGAGAGAAGTTTAGTGAGTAATAATATGATAGCTAATTGTGTGACCCTGGGCACCCTATGTCACCCTGTTTGCCTCAGTTTCCTCATCTGCAAAATGATCTGGAGAAGGAAAAGGCAAACTACTCCAGTATCTCTGCCAAGAAAACCCCAAATGGGGTCTTGGAGAGTTGGACATGACTGAAAATGACTGAACAGCAACAAGATAGTGGTGGTGGTGGTGGTGGTGGTAATGGTGGTGATGTTGGTGGTGGTGATGGTGGAGGAGATAACTTCTTACTTTTTAAAGTTTTAAGAAAATGAAAGCATCAAGATTCTTCCTTTTGTCAGTGAGGATGGGGCAAGAACAGAGCAGTGATAGAGAACTCCTGGTATGTAAACTGCCTCACCCATCTATCCCCCATAGATCATCAGCTCCTCTGTGACTTATATTCTTAGCTATCTGAGTGCACTGAGAGATGAAATGATGTACACCCAAGGTCACACAGCTAGTATGCTGTGCCTAAGGCAAGATTTAAACCCTGATTTTTCACCTTGAAGGCAGGAACTGTTTAATTTTGGTCTTTTTATCCCCAATAGGCAGAAAAGTATGCCTGGTATACAGTAGAAGCTTAATCAATCTTGTTGTTGATTACATCATAATGTATCTTCTTCCTTTCATATTAACATGAACTATGGAGAGAGTAGCTGCAGCGTATAGGGCACCACCGCCACATCCTGACACAATTCACACACTCCCATCAGAGCAGCTGTTCTCTCCCCTTAGCCCAGGGACTTGTGAGTGCAGCCCTAAGGTATTACTGTGATTGATGCTGTTTAATGCCTTCTCAAAATGGTTATAATAACCCTCCTTGCTCCTCCACCTCCCAACTCACTTGGACTAACTGAAACACATGAAGGGACTTATCCTAACTACTGTAAAATGATAGAAAATCAGCTTGCCAAAGCACTTTTAGTTTTAACCTCATGCAATGCTTCTATAACATCACAGGCTTGGATGTTTCATTTACCTTGCAAGATATCTGCTTTACTCTAAAGACCACTGATATGTGCCACCAATTTTTACTTAGCTGTGTGTCTGAGTGTTTATTTTGCCACTAACATTTAATCATTAGCTAATGTCCAACAGTAGTCTGAGCTGCGTTCAATGTTAAAGTAAACTGAATACCCTCAAACACCCACCTGAACTGTGAATATGTCCTCTCTTTCACAGACATATTGTAGGATTGACTTGGAAAATTTAACAGTTCACGTGGGAAAGGAAGAAAAAAAGGGAGATGATTTGGGGGTTTATATTGAACATAGAATATCAACCACCTTATAGACCAATGCTGGACATTAGCCAGCCTTGAACGTTACATGTCACACACATGCCCATAAGTTTGCTGCCCCTTTCCCAAATGCACCTCACCTGTTCCCAGTTCTTTACTGATTCTCCATTCTCTGCCCTTTCTAACCCCATCTCCCCATCCCACTAAAACATGCGTTTCCCCATCTATCCTCTATTGTCTCATTTCTATCAAATGTACTTTCTTTGTGTGCTCAGTCACTTTTAAAATTACCAAGTCCAATCTGCCTCTACAGCTTCTCAACAGGCAAGACCTTTGGATAATTTCTTCAATTCCAATTCACTACCTTTGGTATCACAAGCAGATTCTGGCAGCCCAACATGACTGCCTTGGACCCTGCGCTCCGTTGTACCTATGGACTGATACCATTTTCTCGGTTCTGCTGAGACTGAATGAAGGTTTAGATTTTCCTTTCTCTCCCTGCTATTCAAAAAACACTATAACAATACAGTCATTTTCTTCCCGAGTAGGATAAACCAGTACATTGTCATCCTTCCTCTAAAGGATTCTGAGAAATTATTTTCCAGGCACTTGTTTTGACCTGATGGACTGTGAAAGGATGTCCTTACTCACCTTTAGAGCCAATGGAAGAGTTGGACAGAGAAAGCGCTGGGTAAGAGTAACGCCTTCACACAAGTCAGCTTCTCGAAGGCGTTACTGCCGACCTTCTGCAGCCAGAGGTGCTGCTGCTGCCTGCATCTGGAGTCTGTATGTCTTCTTTCCCCTCAGCTTTCCTCTCCTGGTCATGCACTTTCTTTCTCTGTTTGGTTCTTCAGTTTTCTTCTCTGCGGACAGACAGCAACTCTGATGCTTCTAGTCCCGAGGAGAGCTGATTATCTGCATTTCCCACTCCCACTTTTTGGGCTGTGATACAACTCCCCAGTTTTAATACCCCCAGCAGTGTTCTATAGGGCCAGGAGGGGGCAGCAGAGGAGGTTGGGAATTATACCGAGAAAATTAACACCTTGGAAATAGAATGGAGAGAAGTTTTTGGTTAGATCCCTTCATCTTGGCCAGTGGTCTTAAGTCATGGTGGCAATAGATTTGGAATCCAAGGACTCCAGGCTCTGGTGCTTACCACTCACGTGTCCTGGGGCTCTCATCTTTCTGTAAAATGAGAACTAAATAATCTCTAGGCTCCCTTTGGACTCAATATTCCTAATACTGTTCCATCCTCTTAACACATGCTGATATCCCTGTGTTATCTTTGCATAAAGACAAGAGGATATTTAATTTTTGTTTCTGCATCCTATGTGATTAAGTACTTAATAAATGCTTGTTGGCTTTAATTGAAAAATTCTTCTAAGAATATCACTATAGCAATATGGCATTCATGGTCCTCTCCATGGTATAATTTGAGGTGTCCAAGGAAAATCCTCTATTTCTACTAATCTGTTACATAGTATCAAATATCCCAAAGATTAATTCTTTTGAATTATAGCATTAGGCGCCAGGTGTTCTTAAAAGGAAATCTCTCTAGATAAACTGATATGAGTCACTCACACATTAGTATAAAGTAGTTAACTAGATCTCCTTCCTCTGAGAAAGTGCAGTGAGGGAAGGTGCACTGGCGAAGTGAGAGTTTGGGCAGTGGAAAATGATCATTTTAGAATATGGGACACTTCAGTGAGAGCAGACCTGGATGGAATGCCATCCTGTGTGGTTCTTAACAGCTAAAGGAAATCAAGAAAACACTCTGCCTCTGAGTGAGAAGACAAGAAAAAAGCAAAGGAGGAGTAGAAGAAGGGTTGGGGAAAAACTTGCTTTGTAGCATCTTACTAAAGGACAATGTCCAGTTATCTGGGGCTTCGCCATTCTTCATTAACCCAGAACCAAACTCTCTGGGCCATTCTTCACAACTCGATGCCTCTCATTCCCTACAACTGACCAGTTGTGGTATATACTTTCACAGCCTCTTTCCAATACATGCTCTTCTCTCCATTAACATGGCTACCACCCTAATTAAGGATCTTGTCACCTTTCACTTAGAATCTAGGACTCTTGATCTATCAAGTCCTAAAGGGTCTCCTTACCCCCAGATTCTTCCTATTTCTATCCATCCTCCACTTGGCTGCTGAAGCTAACATGGTGATCTGAAAAGACAAGTCTAACCATGTTACCCCTCATTCTATAAACTCTAGTGACTCACAGTTACCTCCAGGATCAAATCCCAAGCCCTCTGGCATTTGAAGTTCTTCACAACATATTCTCTTTCTACCTTTCCAATCATCTGCATTGTACTCCTTTCCCTATACTCTACCATATACCTACACTGTCCTACTTCTATTTCCTTAAATTTGGTATTCCATTCATACATTATTTGTGCCTTGACACCAACTGTCCCCACACTTAGAATGCTCTTCTTTACCTCGGTCTCCTGGCTTCCCTGGGTTTAAGACTCAATTCAAGAGGCACCTAGGTGGCACAGTGGATACAGCACCAGTCAGGAGGACCCGAGTTCAAACACAGTCTCAGACACTAGCTATGTGACCCTGGGTAAGTCACTTAACTCCTACTGCCTCAAAAAAAAGACTCAATTCAAAACCTAGCTTCTTCAGGAGGCCGCTCCCAGTTTCCTCAGTGACTAGTGCCTTCCCTCCTAAGGTGATCTTCAAGGCACTCTGTTATTTTGTCTGTTCCTAGTTATTTACATGTTGCCTCTTCCATTAAAATGTGAACTTCTTGGGGGCAGAGACTGGTTTTCCTTTTCCTTTGTCTCTCCAGTACTTCGTACAGTGCCAAGCGTGCTTTGTTGTTGAGTCATTTCAGTTGTGTCAGACTCGTGGTGACCCCATTTGGGTCAAAGATACTGGAGGAGCTTGTCATTTCCTTCTCCGGCTCATCTTACAGATGGGAAAACTGAGGCAAACGGTGAAGTGACTTGCCCGGGGTCACACAGCTAGTAGTGTATGAAGCAGGATTTGAACTCAAGTTCTCTCGGTGCTCAATCTACTTTGCCACATAGTAAATACTGAATTGTGTTCATCCTTCATTGCTGAAGAAGACCATGCCATCAGACAAATGATGACATGACTTGCACTTGACTTTGTTTTGAGTGAGGGAGGGCTGTGCAGGTCATCAGCCTCACTTCTCCTCCAGAGCCGTCTGAATCCAGTGACCACATGATTACTGACTGACTTATCAGGTCTGCTATCCACAGTCTTCATACCCATGGGAAAAAAAAGGACCCTAGGTTTGACAGGTTTACTATTAACACAACCTCTACAATCAGAATTTTTCTATAGAAATTAATCAGTTAAGGTCTTTGGAGAGGGACCTGGAGGGTAGAACATAGGATCTGTCTGCTATTAACTTCAATCACCTTAAGCCTTGAAGCACTGCAATAGCCTGCTATGAGCGGGGAAGGGGGGGGGCGGTCTCTATAACTCAAGTCTCTCTCTAATACAGTCCATGCTCCACTCAGCTGTCATATTGATCTTGCTAAAGTACAGTTCTGGCCAGGTCATCCCCATGTACTTAGTCATCTCCAGTGACTCCCTCTGGCCTCCAGGATCAAAATGAAAGTCCTCTGTTTGGCTTAGGAAGCCCTTCATAGCCCACCCCTACACACCCCTCTGGTCTTCTTACGTCTTTCCCCTCTCCATGCTGTCTGTCATGCAGTGATGCTGACCTACTCGCTGTTCCTTGAACATGACATTTGTCTCCCTGCTCCTGGCATTTTCATTGTCTGTCTCCCATGCCAAGAACCCTCTCCCTCTTCATCTCCACCTCCTGGCTGTCCTGACTTCCTTCATGTCTCTGCTCACATCCTACCTTTGGCAAGAGGCCTTTACCCATCCACCTTGGGACTACAATTATCCCTTCCACATCGAATGGGTTAAGAGCAAATGACCCCACAATCTGGAAAATCTGCATAAAATTATTTTTGGTCCTCCCTTCGTACCAGAGAAGAAGTCTGAATTCTGGTGTTAAAAGATAAAGTAGGTTGACATTATACAATACTATAGATATATTTTATGCGTTTCTGAGTTTCCAAATTGTTTTTTGTGTCGTTTGCTGACCTTTGCCTGTCATCTGCAGATTCTACAAAACTCCCCTAAAATTCCCATTGAATTTTTATGCTAATATGTGATATATTGAAACTGTGTTGGGGAAAGTTCAGTGTGGGAGGGAAAACTGTGCCATCTTCCTTCAGTTTTTCCTTCCTTTGTTTTTCTACATAGTTGTTTGCATATGGTCTC
Organism: Bettongia penicillata ogilbyi; assembly: GCA_023548195.1. NCBI lineage: Eukaryota > Metazoa > Chordata > Mammalia > Diprotodontia > Potoroidae > Bettongia > Bettongia penicillata. The sequence goes on along the minus strand of JAJHZJ010000106.1, from coordinate 1,959,959 downwards.
CTCCATTACTCTTTTTGCCTTTCTTTGTTTTCCCATTGCTTAGCATAGATTCTGGCACACAGTAGGTGCTTAATAGATGCTTGTTAACTTTATGGGTCTTTTTTTACAATTCCTATGGTCTTAAATGAGAGAATGGATTCCAAAGGAGGCATCAAGGCCTCTAGAACAGATTCCTGAGTCAGCCTTATCTTCTACCTGGCATGCTGAGTGAGTTGTTGGAGCTCAGTAAATATTGGTTCAGTGGTTGATTAGGTAATTCCAAACTCTTCACTTTCACTGCTTATATAATTTTTCCAATATCTCAGGCCATCTCACTGTCCCACACATAAACATATCTCAAGGAGTCTTGAAAAGTACATATACCTTTAAAATGTTAAAATTAGTTAAAACTAATTTTGAAGTGAGGATTTTTAACACTCCTTGAGAAAATTGACACTTTGAGATATTATTAAAACAAACAAGTTTAGGAATCATAAGATTGTGAATTAGAAGGGCGATGCTGATCAGTTAGACCAGGTTGGGGGGCAGAACATGGAGATAGAAACAATTGGAATGACTGCCCCATATCTGTGAGCACAGCTTCTGACTCCAGAGGAATTCTGCCAGCTTCTGTGTTTTTGTCCTTTCTGCTTACCTCAAGATCAATTCATTCTTTCGTTAAAAAGTTCCAGTTTCCTTTGTCTGCTCTAGTATAAAACCTTATAACCCCCAACATTTTTAGGCCACCCACAACCAGATAACTGCCTGGACTGGGCTGATTGCCCAGGGCAGTGCCATCTGTGAGCCTCACTTAGCCAAAACTGGCCCAGTGGGGACCCAGGGTTGGCAACGAGGCAGAGAGGATACACATCTTACATACTTTTTGTATGACTCAGTTGGCTCAATGCATCTGCAAATTCTGGAGAAATCCTAGAGTTTAATCTGTGCATTCTGAGGCTCTGTCTACATTCCTGAGAGTCCTTTAAACTGACTGCCATAACCAAGGGGACTTAGAGATTATTTTATCCAGCCTCCTCATTTTCTTCAATGAGTCCCCAAGGTTAAGTGACTTGCTCAGAGTCACATAGCTAATAAGTGGTCAAGTACTAATTATTATTATAACTCAGGCAGAGGTATCCTAGAGCCAGCTTCAACCAGCTTGGGAGAGTTGATTGCTAAATTTCCAATGTGGGCATTTACATCTTAGAAATCAGGCAAAGTTACAAAGTTTGAGTTATTATTTTGCTACCAGGGTTGGGGAACCTGAGACCACATGTAGCCCTCTGGGTTCTCAAGTGTGGCCCTTTGACTGTATCCAACTTTCACAGAATAAATCCCCTTAATAAAAGGATTTGTTCTGTAAAACTTGGACTCAGTCAAAAGGCCACACCCAAGGACCTAGAGAGTCACATGTGACCTTGAGACTGCAGGTTCCCCACTCCAGGCAGACTTAAGAAAGTGTTAGTAATGCACATTAATATCTCAATCAATCAGCATTTATTAAGCACATCCTCTATGTCAGGCCCTATGCTAAATGCTAGGAATATTTTTTAAAAAGGCAAAAGATCCCTGCAAGGATCTTACAATCTAATGGGGGAGGCAACATGCAGACAAATATATACAAAATAATCTATATAAAGGATAAATGGGAAATAAATAACAGAGGGAAGGCACCAAAAATGAAGAGGGGATGGGAAAGGTTTCCAGGAAAAAAGAAGGAAGGTAGGGCATATATTTCTGCCTTCCCTCTCCCCAGCCTGATTGTGTAACATTTCCCATCACACCCCTTGGATTCAGGTGTTCTGACTACAGATCTACCACTCCCAACTCTATACCATGTTAACTAAAGGATTAGATTCGTTGATCAGATCCAGCTAGTCTCTAAAGCGCCTATTTATGTTTGTATCCGAGAATGCAAAACAAACAGCTCAAATGGTTAAACCTGGCTTTCCAGTTCACAGATGTGTAGACTCATTGACTCCTTAAACTGGAAATGATTTTAGTGGTTATCTACGGCATCTCTTAACAATGGCATAAATCCTGTACATTCTACAAGAAAAATAGAAATCACAGGACAGAGAGCAGTGATAGAACAAGGAAGAGGGTGGCCTAGCTTAATAGGGCATGGGGTGCATGTGGGTTCATTTTAACAAAAACATAACAAAACTATTGGTTGCAAAAAGAAAGCAGTATGATTTCTGTGCTTTGGAAGGCCCTCAAGTTTGTTTGGTGTGTAAAAGATGAGGGAGTTGGGTTAGATGCCCTCTAAGGACTTACTGGGTTCTTTGAATCCAGGGGCCAATGCGTTCGTATTCTAACAGGCCTCCAGCACCATGCCAAAGAGCCAGTGGTACGTATGCTTGGCTGGAATTCCATGCTTATATAATGAGCATGTCATAATAAGAATATATGGCAGACTGTCTGCTCAGGATAATGAGGCTAAGCTGAGAAATGTTAAATGAGACTGAGGAAGCTGAAAAATGAATGGAGGCAGTGATAATGAGGGTTTAAAAAATTCCAGGCAGATTGACAGAATATCTTATTAGGGCAAGACATGGAAATAATATTTTGGATAAGTTGAATTATTTTCATTATCATCAACATTCTGTTTGCTTTCCTTCCACACCATGACTACAGAGCTCTGGACTCATGGAAAACCTTTAGGAGACTAGTCCGCTCTTCCCTTAGTGATGAAAGTCGTATGTACACCCACTAACTTTGTGATCTTGGATAAGTCATTTAACATCTCTCATTCTCAGTGTCCTCATCTCATGCACCTATAGCACCTATGAGGTGCACCTCATAGCACCTATCTCATAGGATGATTGCCCTGCTTTCTGTCCTGGCTTTCCAGAATTTCCTAATGTCCTAGAACAGAGATGTCAAACTCGCTCCCATTCCCTAACAGATTAAAATATAACTGGAAAATATTTAATAAAATAATACAAATATAATACAACAGTTTTGTGGTTCAGTCATGTTCCACTCTTTGTGACCCCATTTGGGGTTTTCTTGGCAAAGATACTGGAATGGTTTGCCATTTCCTTTGCCAACTCATTTTACAGATGAGAAAACTGAGGCAAACAGAGTGAAGTGAATTGTCCAAGGTCATACAGCTAGTAAGAGTCTAAGGCTGGATTCGAACTCAGGTTTGAATGGATACATTGTGCCACACAGCTACCACACAATACAACACGGATGATATTAATTTGTGATTTTCTAAGTCAATATGAGGAGCAGAGATTTGGGTTTGCCATCTCTGTGCCAGAATACACAATTATGGCAAATCTGATAAAGCTGGTCCTGACTGGCAATGCTAGGTCAGGAAAGCAGGGTGAGCAAAGCATCTATATCATCTATGTCATGTATATCAGTGTCTTTATCATTGATCATACTACAATGTATTCTTCACATCAGAGCAAATGAGAAACCAAAGCGGTCTGTCACATGGTAAGGTTATGATGTTAGAATAGGGACAAAGGTTAAGAAATAATTGACAGTTGAACTAAAAAGTAAATCTCCCACTGGAGTCCAAGAGACTAAAAGCATCTCAGAATAAAAGTGTGCCATGGTTCTACACCACTGGGGGTTTGAGAAAAAAATCCTCTCCATGGCTTGGCTAATGGGCAAAGTCAAAGAAGCTTAACTTTGGAGAAAAGACATTCTTCTTGTTTTTGTTTTTAATGGGACAAGTGGAAAACAAGGTATGTGACAGGTCAAGTGCAAACTAGAACCTGAACAAGTCAAAAAACATAAGCATTAGCTCCTTGCAAAAGTCAGTCAGAAATTCTTCACTTGCATCATAGGGACATCTCCAAGTGGTGGTCTATTAACGGAATCACCTCAAGAGAAGACTGGAGACAGGTGAAATGGATTCTTTGCCTCAGCCTTTTCCAAGGAAGGTTGCCAGTTAGAAACATTTTCACTCCCTTGAAATGAATGTATGGGTAGGAGGAATGAGATCAAATAGAAACATAGAGTGTATTCTTAAATTTATTGTCAGATTAGATTTTAGATATGTTGCCATCATTTGCTCAATTGTTCTGAAGGAACTCAAGGGTAAGACTGTGGAACTGTTGGCCAAATGTATAACCTCTGATAATATATTACAAATGATCACTGTGCTGGAAACCTGCAGAATTGGCAATGATTTTTATCTAGTGGTATGCTGGTAAATATTTAACAACTGGCTCTCTAGGAAGGAAATTGTATACAACACACATTTAAGTTTATCAGCATCATTAATATTTTCCCCATCACTTTCTTAAGTCCAGACAATCAACTAAAGAATATATTAAGCCCTAATTTGTAGCATTTTTAAGATGTAAATGATCAGACTAAAAATTTAACAATTAGCTCTTGCAAGTTGGTTAGAGCTGGCTCCAGCACACACCTGCTTCTATGACTAAGGCCTCCACAAAAGACCCTGTGAACTACCCACCAGTGAATAGCACCTTGTTATAGGGCAAGTTGTTTATACTATAATAAAGAAAAGAATCATGAAACCAAAGCAAAACATAATTTATTAGGGGTAAAATGGTTTCTATGGAGAGGGAAGGGGAAGAGGGGAAATCATGCCTTACATAATTTAAATTTACAGGAGAATTTAAGCTTTACAGAACACTCTTCTCGTGGCAATCCTGTGCAGTAGACAGGGCAAATAACAGTGTATTCATTTTACAGATGAAGTAACTGGGACTCTGGCAGTTAAATGACTGGCCTGTGGTAATATAGCTTGTAAGCAGGATTTGAACACTAGTCTCCTTGATAATCAATGAGTATTTATTAAGCATCTATTATGTGCCAGCACAGTGTCAGGAGCTGGAATAATAACAAAATTTAATGTCTCTGCCCTCAAAGAGCTTACATTCTGTCAGAGGAGATAGAATTCATTCAGGGTGTCCCCAAAATCTTAGTGCAGCTTTAAGCTTTGGTAGCTTTTAGGACTCCCTGCACAATCATATACTTTATATATATGGAGCAATTTCAGGGGGAAGGCATTAGCAGTTGTGGCTATCAGCAAAGCCCAAGGCAGGAGGGGAACACGACTTTGGAGGAAACTAAATACTCTAAGAAGCAGAGGAGAGGAGAGAGTACATTCTAGCTACAGCAAATAGCCCGTACAAAGGTACAGAGATGAAAGATGGGATGCCATGTCACCAAGAAGTTCTCACTGTTATTGTGTCGTATATGACTCTTTGTGACCCCATCTGGGATTTTCTCAGCAAAGATACTGAAGTGGTTTGCCATTTTCTTCTCCAGTTCATTTTATAGATGAGAAAACTAAGGCAAATGGGGTGAAGTGACTTGCCCAGGGTCACACAGCTTGTAAGTGTCTGAGGCCAGATTTGAAGTTGGGAACATGAGTCTTCCTGACTCCATGCCCAGCCCTCTATCCACTGCACCATCTAGCTGCAACCATCTAGTTGACTGCTATACCATTATTTGGGATCTTTGAAAAATCATGGACACTAGAAAGTGATCAAAGAAAATAAACAGATATGGTTATGAAATTCAAAAAAAGGAAAGAAATCTTACAACCATAATCTAGTGAATTTAACTTAAATTCTTAGCAAAATTACAGAAAATATTACTAAAGCAATAATTTGTAAGTATTGGGGAAAGGAAATGTTAGTTAATAAAAAACAAACTTGCTTTCAATTAAGAAAAAGTTAGGTCTGTCAGTCACAGACTCTGTGTCAAGTCACAGGCTCTACCCACCCCCAAGTCTAATCTATAATTGACTGAGGATGCCTCACCCTGTTGAAGGAATGCTCATCCAAAATTTGCATGTGGACCTTAAATGAGGAGGAACCCTTGTTTACCCAAGAAAACTCATTCCAATTGTTAGGAAGTGTTTCCTTCAATTGAATTTAAATTTGCCTCTGGGCAACTCTTATCCTATTTCTGCCCTCTGAAGCCATGCAGAACAAGTCTAATCTTTTTCATTCTTGAAGACAGCTAGCTATGTACTCTCCAAAGTTATCTCTTCTCTGGGCTAAGCATCTTTAGTTCCTTCAACTGATTCTTCAGATACTTCATCACCTTGGTCACCCTTTCCTGACTGTTCTCCAGGGTCACTAACCTCATAGATCTGGGCAATCCTCTATCCATAGTATTCATAGATTACAAAAAGCATTGACTTTGTGGAAAATATGGAGGAATAATGATTGGATAATCATACAATTAGGTGCCTTCAGAACTGGTTGACTGACTGTACCAGAGGGTAGCTAAAATGAATCAATGTCAACTTGAAGGGAAGTATCTAGTGTATCATAAGAAAGGAGTGAATCATAGGATGTAGAACTGGAAGAGGCATTGACATAATCTGATGACTCAGGTAAATTGACTTGCCCGTGGTCACACAGGTAAAGAGTAAGCAGAGCCAAATGTCCCAATGTGTGTCCTTGTCCTTTCTGTCCCACATTATATTAGTGACTTAGATGAAGTGATAGCTGACATGTTTTATCAGTTTAGAAATAACAGAAAGCTGAGAGGGATATAGGTTATATTAGTAAAAATTAAGTATCCAGGTAAAGGCAAGGTGATAGCTCCACTGAATCCCACATACTGAACATCTGGAGTGTTATACTCAATTATGGGTGCAGCATTTTAGGAAGGACATTGATAAGATGTAAACCATCTAGAGGAGGTTTAACAAGATGGTGAAGGAACTTGCAAAGATGTCATGTAGAGAGCTCTTGAAGAAACTGAGGATATTTTGATGTCCTCAACAAGAGAATTGAGTCTAGACAAGAGAAAGTATGGGAGGACATATGCTTTCAAATATTTTAAGAACTATTATATTCAAGACTACATATTAGAAAGACCCTGCTTGTTCTACTTGATTCAAGATGTCACATTAAGGTAGAATTGGGGTCAATATAAGGAAAATGTTTATAATTAACTAGAGCTGTTCAAAAATGGAACTGGGCTGACCAAGACACTGAATATCTCATCACCAGATATCTTCAAGGGGAGGATTGATCCTCCTATGGATCTGGGATTTTGAGAAAGGATTCCTTCTTCAGGTAGATGTTTGACTAGGTAACTTCTGAAGATCCTTGTAACTGAGATTCTATGACTGCGAATAAGTAAGCATCTTCTGAAGAAAGCAACAAAAATTTGCTAAATGCTTACCCGTGTACGCATGTGTAATGGGTGTGAATACAACACCTGCCACCCCTTTCAATGTGCTCTGGCTTGAGGATGCCCCAGGGAACACAGATGAAGCTTAGCCGCCTACTCCTTGTGGGATTGTGTGCTCTAAGTTAGCGCCAGACACTTGGCAAAATGATTTGACGCGGCAATTCCTCGGTCAGGTGATATCGGCAGTGGAGAGAAGATAGGTGCAAAGAGAATTAGCCATTGCTGCATGCATTGTAGACTGAGTTGTTAACTCAGTCAATTTTAAAGTGGGAGAACTTTTGCTCTTCCTCTCTGTTCTTCTCTACCTAGTATGTGAGTACTCTGGGAGGCTCTCTCTCTCTTGAACTTCCAAATGAGGTATTTCATCTCCCCACCCTCAGCATCCATGGAGGTAGGTTGCACATCGTAACTAGAACAGGCACTCATGTAGGTGAATCTGATTCAGGATCCCAAGGCTCTGGCTGTCTCTTAAGCATTAATTTAAGTGGGCGAATGCACTACTACTGTGCACTGTACCTGCTTAGCCACCACCAGTGTGTTTCCCATTTAATAAATCAGCCTAGATGAACACCATTAATTCTGAATCAGAAACATTTACTAAACAGAAAGTAAAGCAAAATTAATAGTATAACATTATACCTGTATTCCAAGGACACTCTTCCCCTGATTCATATGGTCTGTGAGGGGCAGAGTGGACACCAGCTTAAATAACTATATCAAGAAAGAGCATGTACGGGGAATATTCTTCCCTAGTGCAACTCAACTCTGGAATCTAAACTTCCATGTCCTGTGTTTCCCTCAGTAAAAGTCTGTACAAAATTTACTTATCCATGTGCATTTTCTAGCTGCTCCCCTTGGACCACATGTCTTTTGGGATTGTGATATAATATTATTCTCTTTCAGGACAGGAAGAAACTCTAAGAACTTTTCCAGTTCTTTGGAGGAGTTTCAACCTTCTAGGCAGTATGTGACCACAGGAAAAATAAAATATAAAACCCTTTTCCCTCAAGTTAGCTCTTCTAAGGAGGAAAGTCAAAGTCTTTCTCCCTTTGGTCAGTGCTTCCAAGCAACAAATGGCAGTGCAAACTCTGATGTCTCTTTCTAGATATGACTGATGTCTCTCCTGAAATCAGCACCAACTTCTTGACTCTTAGTTCTCAGCATAGCAATTGATCCAGGATGACTCTCGGGTTGTAAACCTGAGGAACTGGGAGGGTAGTGTTGCTCAGTAATGGGGAAGGTAGGAGGCAGGGTGGGCAAGGAACAGCCTCTCCCCTACAGGGACAACTCCAGCTCTCCTCAGTGAACTGTAGCCACCATCTATGAAGTTCCCACCATCCTAATAGTTCTCCACCATCCTAATAAACCAACGGAGATTTTTTTGGGGAAAGTGTTTCAGTCATCTCTCTCACCCAAAGGCTAAGAGGCTTTGCCTCTTAACAAAATTTCTCCTCTCTGCAACCGTGCCATTTTACTCTTCTCAGAATTCTGGTGTTTGATCCTCCTGTTTTCACTCTCCTGTTAACTTCTTGTTTTTGGTCAATTTTTCTATCTTCTGAACTGCCTTGTCCTCTGCTGTCTCCCTTGGGTCTCTTGGTTTAACTGTCATGTAATGAGATTTTGCTTGGTTTTTATCTAATTCATTCTTCATTTTCCTTCTCTTTGATATATATATATATATAATATATAATATATATATGTAATATCTTGTTAGTTTGTTATGCTCATAGATAGCCTATTGGACCTGATAAAATAGACATAAATGAGAAAGATTTGTAAAGATTTTTATAACTAATTTTCTTCAAGCATAATGAGGTTGTCATATTTTGACTCTAAAACAAATTCTCTACATGCTGCCATAAGAAATGGAAATGATACTGAAGAAAATGGAGAGGGGAGAAACGCCATCTGCAAACAAATATAGACAGAGGAGATTCTGCTGAAAATGACATAATTTGGAGGGAATTGATAATTAACTTTTTACGGTATTATAACAGTAAGCATGCCAACATACACAGGGGGAGATCTATCACAGGTTCTTAGGTCTGCATTCATAAAAGGAAAGGTAACTTTTAAGAGATTAACAATCCCTTTAATCAAGCATAGGTATCAGAGAAAATCAAAATCAAAATTTCAGAGAAAATACAGAGAAATCAAAAGTCAACAGACATGCTTCCAAAATATCTGACTATTACATATATACACAGTTACCAGAGAGGCAAGCATCACCTTCTGGGTTTTAGCCAGGGAGGGTGCTCTTTAGCAGCTTCCCAGGGTCACTCTAATCAAAGAAACACTTCCAGACGGTAAGCCCCAAAGTCACACCTCACCCTCACAGTATTTATACACTTTTTAGAGCCAGAGGGCATAACCCTTGGACCCACTGCCTCAATAGAAAAAACAAAAGGTACGTGGGACCCCCCTACAAAACAACTCTCCTAATGGGTGGGAAAGATCCTTCTTAATCACATTATTCAATCAGAGGCACTTTTAGTAAAGCAAAAACAGCAGAAGATCCTATTTTACTTACCATTACTGGCATATAAAGAGGGGAGAATATTAAAAGTGTAGAAAAGTCTAAAATTTTATTATTACCATAAATAGGAAACTAAGAAAATATTAATGCAACAATCATTTATTAAGTACTTATCATAAGCTAGAAACTATGCTAAGTCTTGGGAAAACCAATACAGTTATCCCTTCCACATTGCGACTTTTCCCATTATGATTTCGATTTATCATGGGTTAGCACTAAATGAGAATTTGGAGAGAGTTTTACGGAAGCTGTAGATCACACATGACAGCCAACAGATGACACAGAAAAAAGTTTAGAAACACAGAAATGCATAAAAATATATATATTTTGTATAATATCAACATCTTTGGTCTTTTAATACCATAATAATAATTCAAACTTCTTCTTTGGTACAAAAGGAGGGCCAAAAAATTTATGCAGATTTTTCAGATTGTGAGGGCTCTTTATTCCTAACCCCAAAAATGTGGAAAGGACAACTGTATAAGCAAAAAAGAAAGATTATGCCTCAAGCAATATTTCATAATGTATCTTTATAATCACATAATTGACTCAAAGATGTTGAGAAAACAAGATCTCAGTGTGGTTGTTTGTTTATGTAAAAAAATAAAAAGCATTTGGTTTAACAGAGCAAAGTAGTGTTTTATCGGCTTTTCTCCAAGGAGGGGTCTTCCATGCATGTGTAAAAATTATATAAGATCACTTGAAAGATATAACAACAAAGACAGCTTTGTTTGATGACCTTGTGATAATTAATATCAGTGAAGAGATCCCCCATAGAGCCCCAGTCAAAGAAGGATTGCTTAAAGATGGTGAAATCCACCAGATGTCACTGTTTATAGACAACATTGTGCTGATTGCATTAAGCCTTAGAATGATGTAGAGCCTCTTAAAGGAATTCTCTAATTACTCAGAAGAGTTTAGTCTAACAATCTACGCAGGAAAAACTGAGTATTTGAAGACTGTCTCTTCTTAATTTTTTTTCCTGCATAATTAAGCTCAGATTTTCAGGGGAGGTCAACCTGGGCTGTGTCTTTGGAACACATTATTTCATTTTCTCGTACATTTTCTAGTGCGTGTAGAATAGTCTAGCATTATTCAAATGTCTTTCATTATATTTAAAGGTCTTTCTCCTGATAGACTGAAGAAATTATTTCTGAATGGAATTATTAAATTTAACCACTATGTGTCTTGGAGTTTGAGGCCCTAAGGTTTCAAAGAAATCCTAAGGTTTTGGGGTTTTTTTGTTTTGTTTTGTTTTTTCTGGAGGTGATCTGTGAATTCTTCCAACTGGAATTTCATTTTCCGTGTTCAGAAGTTCTGGGCAGTTCTCTTCTATTATTTCCTTTACTATGGTGTTAAGATTTTTTTTGCCCTGTAATGATCTTCTGGGAGTCCTATGATTTTTAGGTGGTCTCTATGCATCTTGTCTTTGACATATGAATATTTTGCTTGCATAGTGATCAGATTTTCTGTTAATGTTATCACCTTTTGTTTGTCTTTTTCTAGATTGTCCTTCACTTCTATATATTTGAATTCCCAATTTGTTGTTCTTGCTTTTTTTTCCCCTTTGTTGAGGTTTGCCATTGAATATTCTTATTTTTCTATTTTGCTCATTATTTTTATTTTACAAGAAATAATTTCTGCTATCATAATTTACATTTAAGAATAGTGTTATGGTTCCATCTTCTTCTAAAATTCCATAGAGTCCTCTGTCTCATCAAAGGTTAGATCACTTTCCTTTGTTTTGAGGTATGTATTTATAGATTCTTGAATTCATTTCGAGATCTGGAGGCCATATATGGAGGCCATATGTCCTTCCGTTGTAGTATTTTTTTCCTTTCGCCTTATCTGTTTATGTTCAAGGTCTCTGAATTTTCTTCTTCTTGAAATCTTTGATAATTTCAGTCTTTTTTCTCCCTCTCTTACTTTTCCTATCACTTGACTCCCTCCCCTCTGATTGTGGTTTCTTTGGGGGCTGGATCTCAAAGTATCTTAGCATCTTCTCATATTGGACATGGTTCACATGGTTCACTGTACAAATCTTTGTCCCAACTGGTGTTTGGGTGGTCAGAATTGGCTCCATCTGAATTCTGTGCTGTTTCCTTGAGGCTTGATGGATTGCTGTGTAGCTCCTCACAGAAACAGTGTTCTCTAATGGTGATTTATCTGAATCCCTCTGTTCCCTAGCTCTCTGTCCTGGCACTGGCAGTTTAGAACCAGCAGATCAGAGCTTTGCACCACTGGTGTTATGGGGTAGCACCCCCTATCAGGTTTTTGATCCTGAATTGCTTTGGTCATGCTGGCTGGTGAGATTTGATCAAACTGGGTCTTTATGGCTGGAAAGAAGGAAAGAGGACCAGAGTTTAGGGGTGAGTTTTCATGTAAGACTATGTTGTGTCCTTCGGTCTGCTAATGCAGACCTACTGCTCATAGAATTAGGGTAGGTCTTCTGAGTGAGCTCAAAGTTATTAAACATCAGTTCAGGGGCTTGGGTTTTTTAATCTTTTTTGGGGGGGGCTCTTAGTGTCCCAGACCATGGAGATAACTGAATTTACTTTATCTTTAGTGTATAATTTCTGTTTTGGAGAAGTTTCAGAGGCCATGGGAATCAGAAAATATCTAGTCTTCCATTTTACTGCTCACATAACCCAGAAGCCTCGAAGTCATTTAATTTCTCTGGGTCTCTGAAATAGAAAATTTCCAAAGTTGTTCTATATATTCAAGTAGATATATCTCTTAATCAAGTTTCTTGACCTAAAAAGCACATGATGAAAGCACAGCTCTTCCAAATACCAGAACTGATGATCCTACGCTCATTTCTGAATTTTAATTTCCTGCTCATTCCCGGTCCCAGAGGATCCAACCTGTAAATCAGAAGGTCCATCTCTTATCCTTCATCCTTACTAATCCTCCCAGAGTATCTTAATGTGATAAATTTCTCCTAACACATCTCAGAATTGGCCTGACTTTCCTCAAAGATCATTTTTTATATGGGAATCACTCAGATTATAAACATCTTTCTTTCCACTGGGTGATGGGCAGCTATAAGTTTCCGCTCCTAACTCTTGGATATGGAGATCATCAAGGGCAGGCTGGGAATCTGACCAGATCGCAATATTGTGCCATGTAGATTTCCTCCTAAAGTAACATAATAAATGGGAAAGGGGGCATGGGAAGACTTTTAGCTACAGTGATCAAAATATTTTAGTTATTGACATGTCATTCCACACTTCTACCAAATAATAGCTGATGATGTTGAGCATCTCAAGACTGACCAATTAGATGTGTTGGAAGAAAAAATCGGGTAGAGTTTTAAGTGTCCCTTTTTGTCATTTACTCTGAACACAGCTTTCTTCTCCAGGAGACTACTGGGAATAACTTTTCCTGGCTTTCACAGTTTTCAGCCATCCCATCAAACCTCAATTTTCCCAGAAGGCATTTGGACACTGCAAAATCACAAAAGCCTTCCTCATTGTCATTTTTAAGGGCCTTCTTTCTATACAAACACTACCATTGATAGCAAGCCCTACAAAAGCCAGAAGAGCACTTGGAAGGATATTGTCCCTGAACTCACTATCTCTTCCATTCCTCTGGACACGAAAGGGAACAGAAGGAGAAATCATCTCTTTTTTTTCAAGTTAAGGTTGGACTAGCTGGTCTCTGAAGTCCTTTCCAGCTGTTGAATTCTGTGATTCTGAAAAAAGACATATGATAATACTACCGTTGCCTAGTAATCCAAGCTAGCAATGAATAAAAAAATCAATTTCCTTTGACTTTGGAAATATTACATTAAAAAAAAATTTTGCAGCAAATAAATATGCACTGAAACACATGTCAGTGAAAGGCAATAAGGAGACCAGTGACCTAGAAACATGTGAGTAAAATTGTCAGTCTCACAACAAACCAGAACCAGAACCACAGCCATAACCCAAACTGAACACAATAAATTTAGGAACCAACCAGGAATTATTAAATTTGCCAGCAAGGGAGTCTTACCCACATGGGCAGATACTTCTCTAAGGAATAAAAGGATAAAGTCTATATGGGTTTTAATTTAGGCAGGAGACTTTGGGTATGGGGTACCTCAGGATTGGACAGGTCTATTGCTGGGGGTTAGTAAGAGGACAAGATCTTTTTCAGGTTTGTTATCTCTTGCAATCCTATCCTAATATACAGGACTGTCCTTACTGTTTTACCTGTAAGGAATGTCACAGAAGGGAGTGGGAAGTGGGGGAAGTGCCCTGCAATGCAAACAGGATCAGGAGCAAGAGATCGAGGAATGTTAGACAAAATAGAGTTGCTTTAGCCATCTACAAGCATTTGAGGGCATTGCATCTCTTTTTTGGCCAGTCAACTTGGGTTAAGTGACTTACCCAGTAGGGTCAGACAGCTAGAAAGTGTCAAGTGTCTCAGGCCAGATCTGAACTCAGGTCCTCCTGATTCCTGGCCTGGCGCTCTATCCACTGAACCACCTACCATCTCATGGGTATTGCGTCTTAAATTTCCATCTCTTACACATGCCTGCTCCCTCCAACAAAAACCTGAAAAAATCCTCAAGTTCAAGTTATTCTGTTGGTCTTAAACCATGGCTCATGAGGCCCCATTAATTTATTTAGTTTTCCTAGTCAGTCAGGGACACAATTAGTTAAAAATAAAGCCATTGAATGAAATAACATAGTAAGTAAAGTTGTAAAAGAACATTCTCACCCCAGATTTGGAGCAGATTAACAAAGTTAGAATATGCATCCTACAATGTCTTCCTTTCCCACAAGATAAGAGAGATTTTATGCTTTTGAAGCCTTTTGTGGATTTCTTTATTTACTTCCACCACTAATAGCTGAGATACATGTGGAAACTTTACCACCTCCTTGGAGGTGTTTTAAAATATGCTACATGATGGGACTGGTCCTAGAAATTTGGGTTTTTTTAACTTTCTCTGCCTTGAAATTTTGGTAGAGATTTTGAATTTGAGCTGACTCATTCCTCAGATTTTATTTTTATGAAATTCGGAATTTTTGAATTTATTTTGTTGCTTTTCTGGAATCTGGTTTGTTTTGATGATTACATAATGGTATAATGTCAATGATTTTTTTATTTCTTTTTTAATTCAACAGGAGTTTGTAAATTCTGTTGGAATTTCTAAAAACTTTTTTTAAATTTTATTTTTGCTTTTATTTTGCTTCACAAAGGGGATTTTTTAAAACCTTCACTCTGAAGGTCACAGGTCACATTTTATTTCACTTTTCCTTTTCCATAGTAAGCAGATTTTTTTTTTGCAGGCACAGATAATTTTGTTCCATTCTCTAATTATAAGATGGAATTGTTTATCCAATGATTATTTCAGGAAGGCTATGTTTATTTCCTATTTTAAAAAATTTAACCAATACATCCATATACTTCTTCAGACAAACAATCTTCCATAGTCTATTTGCTATATTGTGAAAATGTCTGTGGTCAATTTTTATTGATATGCTATATCAATGTTATAAACAAATTTTGAATACTTACTGTTTGTGTAATTATTTGCTATATGTTAGTATATGAAAAAATTATTAATATGGTTTTCAAGATTTTGAATTGGTCCCAATTGCATTGATATTGCTTGCTTAATTACTTCATGTTTATATGCCATTTGTTAATCACATAAAGTTTTGCTTTCTGCTAGTGTACAACTTGATGACTAGACTTAATATTTGAGTATTGGTGATATTGTAGCACAGATAGCGTCTCTTCAAAAGTTTACTGCTAAAGCATTGTAAAGAATTGTACTCGCAGGTCTTGAAAACCTTAGAGGTCTTTTGCCATCATTTGTAGATCTTTGCATAGCAATATGAAAAATGTGGAAGACTACAGAGTGAAATTTACTAACACAGAAGAGAACGCAACAATCCAAGAAGTTTTGTGTGTATTAGCTGAAAAATTTGGTCACGTTGTGTGGTTATGGTTTGTCCTTTATTCATGACATCAGAAAGATGCTGCCTTGACTTGCAAGCAAATTGGATTTAAGTAAGGGAGGGTTGTAAAAAATAACCAGTCTCACTTTCTCCTCCAGAGCTGGTATAGATCAATACAAATGGAGATGATCCACAGTCATATATCTGTCTTCCTGAGGAACTAACTTTGTAAATAGTTCCTGGGACTCATATAGCAGTTCATCCTTATTCTCCTTATATTTATTCTATATAAACTTCCCTATATATGCTCATTGTCTTCCCCTTTCAATTGGAAGTGCCACTGTTTGGTAGGGATTACTACATTCATTATATTTCTATCCCCAGTCATAAATGCTTAGTAATTGGTTGTTTGAAACTTTTTGAAAAGGATGAAAAGGATGGTGGTACCCTTGACAGAAATAGAAAAGTTGGGAGTGGAATTGGTTTGGTTCAGTTTTGGAAATACTGAGCTTAAGATATTCAACAGGCAGTTGATGGTGGGGAACTGAAATTCAGGAGAGGGATAAGAACCAGATTTGCAGATTTTAGAGTTATCTGCATAGAGATATTCAATGACTCCACGGGAGCTGATGAAATTGATGGAAGAGAGAACATAGAGATGGAAGAAGACAGAGTCCTAGGTCATACAGGGATGGGACATAGATGATGATACAGCAAAGGAGACTGAGAGATTAAGAAAAGTAGGATAACCAGGGGAAAAAAGCAGTACCTCCAAAAGCTAAAGAAAGAGAAAGAGTAACCAAGAGGTTACCAGATAAGCAACTGTACCAAAAGCTGGGAGAAATGTAGAAATATGAATGAGAAAAAACTCTGAAATCAAACAATTAATTTTTGGTAACTTTGAAGAGAGTTGTTTTAGACAAGTGGTCATGTTGAAAGTCAGATTTCAGGGGACTGAAAAGTGAGTTGTGGACAAGGAACTGAAGGCAATAAGTGTTGGCAGATTTTTCTAGCATTTGGGTTGGACATGTATAAGGACAAGATGGCAGTCAGACACTCAAGTGACTGTTGTACTATCCCCACCTCACCTGTTATGTACAACAATCACTTGAGTCTTCTCCTGCCATCCCATCTTCATACACTGCTCATTCTCATTCTGAGAATGATTCAAGCTGTGCGATTCCAGAAGGTGGCAGAGGAAAAATCTCAAGTACTTTGATGATAATCATTCATTGAAAGACAGATGTCTTCAAAGGTCCAAACAGTGAAAGAGACCATTGGTCTTTCTAGTGTTGAATCGACACAGCCCCCTCCTGCTGCTCCTTAATTAGTGCTACTCATATGCCTCACTTAGATTGTATTAGCCTGCAGGACAAACAATATGAATAGTTTTCCTGATTTGGAGAGTTATCAGCAATATGTCATGGAGGACAAGGAAATGGGATATTCCTGTTTGCACATCTCTGACATTTTCTTCCAAGAGCTGTCTCTCAAGAGGACTAGACCTCCCAACTCTGTTCCATGAGCTCTCAGTGGTCAGTTTTCTCATCATTCCTCTGCCACTTTCTCAGTATTGGCTGTAGGATAGAGGCTGATAAAGGTTCCCACTCTCCCCTCTGGAGACACTTGATCCATGAAAGGGAAACTGCATTAGGAAAGCCAATTTTGCTTCCAACAGAATTAGAGGCTCCTGGTCATGAACCGAGTGAACACACAGAAAAATCTGACCATGGGCCTTGGCATCTGTACCTGCACACATAGTAATAACATGATCTACTAGTGTCATCTATCAAACTAGACACTCCCTTGTGTGCATGTGTGGATGAATAATGTTCTTATTCAAACACAAATAAGTTTTTTTTAATTTTTAAAAGGCAGGGCGTGTTTGGAAAGTCACTGTCAAAACAAATTGCTTCTGCATAAATGTTCTCCCCCTTTTTTCATGCTTTCTATAGCACAAAAGTCTTTCTTACTCAAGTCACTCTTCTATTTGAATCACTCCCCTATAATCATCACCTCCTCCAAATGATTTCTTCCTAATTTAGAAGAAAGTGTACACAGGGTCAGTCACGGCAACTTCCAAATGAATCAAAAAAACAAATCAAAATGAAAACTTCCATTTTACACGCGGCTGCTCTTCACATCACAGTATCCTACAAGGGAATTTAAGGAAAGGGGAAACAGGTTGGACAAGAGAAATTCTGGTCTCTCAAACTGGCTCTCTCCTTTGGGAAAGAGGAAATTAGAACACATCCCTTAAATAGTAACAAAAGATTTGACAGCCCTGAGGAGGTTAAGCCTCTTCCCCCAAACTCTGAAGTGCTGGCAACTCTATATCTGAAGGGAGGGTGGACACAGCCCTATTCCCTCTTCCAGATGTGGTGGTACTGGAGGTTCCCCTCTATTCTGAATATATATTGTATGGACTTAATTATTTTCACATTGTCTCCCCCACTAAAATGTGCATTCCTTGGAGGCAGAAAATGTTTTTGCCTTTGTACAGAGCTTGATCTGTAGGAGGTATTTTACTAGATACTAGATGGAAGGAGCTGACTATTTTCAGCATCCTCCAGGCTTTAAGGACCCAGTCTGGTGGCTCCTAAGAGAGATTCCATACTTGACACCTAGAATTTTTCACTATTGAGAATCAATAGACTTTTGAGCATTCACAAGAGTCCAGTGTAACTGTATCCCTTTTGTAGTTGCTTCCACTGTTAACCTTTCTTTTTCCACTGCTAAGACAAAAAAGCCAAGGGTAGCCACCACTGGCACTCCCTTCAATCGAGTTAAGTTCAACAAATTTATGTCAAGTGCCTATTCTTGGCCCTTCACTGTGTTGCGAAGTAGTGGGGTCGGACAGAGACACAATGTTCTAAGAAGACATTCCCCATGTAGACATGACTTTCTAGATGAGAGGAAGGGGGAAGGGTATATTAAGAAATCAATCAGGCAGTCAATAAGCATTTATTGAACAACTACTAGGTGCCAGGCACTATGCCAAGTGCTAGGGATACCAAAAAGAAATGCAAAAACACAGCTAATTCTCAGGGAGTTTACAAGCTTTTAAAAATTATTTTTTATTTATTTCATCCTACTCATTATTTCTTATGGCACAGTAGTATTCCATCACAATCATATACCACAACTTGTTCAGATGTTCCCCAGTTGATGGGTATCCCCTTAATCTCCAATCTTTTGCCACCACAAAAAGAGCCTGCTATAAACATTTTTGTACATATAGTTCTTTTTCCATTTTCTTTAATCTTGGGATACAGATGTAGGAGTGGTATTGCTCAATCAAAGGGTATGCACAGTTTGGTAGGTTTTGAGGGGTAAATTGTTCTCCAGAGTGTCTGGACTAGTTCCCAACTTCATCAACAGTATGTAAGTGTCCCAATTTTTCCACATCCCCTCCAGCATTTGTCATTTTCCTTTTCTGTCATGTTAGCCAGTCTGATAGGTGTGGGGTGGTGTCTCCCAATTGTCCAGTTTGCATTTCTCTAATCAGTAGTGGTTTAGAGCATTTTTTTTCATGTAACTATTGATAGCTTTGATTTCTTCATCTGAAAACTGCCTGCTCATATTCAAAAACCATTTATCAACTGAGGAATGGCTCTTATTTTTATGAATTTGGCTCAGTTCCCTATATATTTGAGAAATGAGGTCTTTATCAGAAAAAGTTTCTCTGCAAAACTCCCATTTACTGTTTTCTTTCTAATTTTGGCTGCATTCATTTTGTTTATGCAAAAGCCTTTTAATTTTCATGTAATCAAAATTCTGTTTTACTTCCTGTGATCCTCTCTATCTCGTTTGGTCGTAAACTCTTCCCTAATCCATAGATCTGACAGGAACACTTTTCCATGAGGAACTCCCAATCTCCTGGGGGAGACAACAAGCAAATATGTAAAAACAAGCAATATACAGGATAAATAGGAATTAATAGAGGGAAAGTATTAGAATTAAAAGGGATTGGAAAAGGCTTCCTGTAGAAGATGATATTTAATTATTTTCCAATTTATTAATTAATTTATTTTTAGTTTTCAACATTCACTTCCATAAGTTTTAAATTTTCTCCCCCTCCTTCCCTCTCCTTCCCCAAGATGGCATGCAGTTTGATATGGGTTCTACACAAACATTCCTATTAAACTCCTTTTTCATATTAGTCATATCACACAGAAGAATTATAACAAATTATAACAAATGGAAGAAACCATGAAAAAGAAAACAAAACAAAAAATAGTATGCTTCACTCTGCATTCCTACTCCATAGTTCTTTCTCTGGATGTGGATGGCATTTTCCATCATGAGTCCTTTGGAATTGTTCTAGGTTCTTGAATTTCTGAGAAGGGCTACGTCTATCAAAATCAGTCATCGCACACAATGGTTGTTACTGTGTATAATGTTCTCCTGGTTCTGTTCACCTCGCCAGTTCATATCAGTCTTTCCAGGTTTTTCTGAAGTCCACCTGTTCATCATTTCTTATAGCACAATAGTATTCCACTACATTCATATAACATAACTTGTTCAGCCATTCCCCAAATGATGGGCATTCCCTCAATTTCCAGGTCTTGACCTCCACAAAAAAAAAGCTGCTATAAATATTGTTGTGCACGTGGGTCCTTTTCCCATTTTTATGATCTCTTTGTGATACAGCTCTAGAAGTGGTATTGCTGGGTCAAAGGGTATGCACTTTTTCATAGCCCTTTGGTGCATAGTTTCAAATTGCTCTCCAGAATGGTTGAATCAGCTCACAGCTCCACCAAAAAGGAATTAATGTTCCAAATTTCCCACACAGAAGATGCAATTTTAGTTGAGACTTGAAGAATGCCAAGGAATTCAGCAGCCAGAGATGAGGAGGGAAAGCATTCTAAATATGATAGACAACTCAGAGGTGAGAGATGGAGCATTTTGTTTCAGGAATAGCAAGGAGGCCAACGTCAGTGGATCATACAATATGTGGAAGGAAGTCAATAAGTTATAAAATGAGTAGAAAAGCAGGGGAGGGGGGAGTTATGAAGGGTTCTAAAGGCCAAACAGAGAATTTTGTTCTTGATCCTGGAGGTGATAAGGAGCTTTTGGAGTCAAGTGAATGTGGGGGCAACATGGTTGGACTGGCATTTTGGGACAATCATTTTATTGGCTGCATGGAAGCTGGGACTGGAGCAGAGAGATATATGTGACAGGCAGACTCACATCATGTAATGTAAATGCAAAATAAATCAATTTTTTAAAAAAGACTAAATTTTATTGTGATCATAAATTAGTAGAGTAGACAGTAATCCTAATACAACTTCTATTTTGGAGTAATGTCATTGGCAAGGACTTTTTCATGATTTGGTAAAGATGAAAGGGAAAAGGACATGTTTTCATTCAACACTAAGCTCCACCAGGATAAGCACCAATCTCCCACTGTCTTATAAAAACATAACTGGGATGTATGTTCTTTTTTCCACTATCCATGACATTTATTGGGATATCAAGCCTTTTATTCATCATGGGGTACTTAACCCTACAAGAGAATACTTGAATGATTGAGGGGACACAAAATTATGTCCTGTGAGTTTTGGCTGAAAGAACATGGGCTGTTTAACCTGGATAAAGCTTATAGACATGAGAGTTGCCTTGAAATATGAATGGTCAACATGTGGAAGAGGGATTAAATGTTTCTGCAGAGTTCCAGAGGGCAAGTCAAAGTTATGGGAAGGCAGGTGTACTCAGTAACATTTAAGAAATTTACATATATATATATATGATTTATATATATATACTTATATATAATTTATATATTATATATATTTAAGAAATATATCCTAACAATTTGAATTGTCCAGGATACTAAATCCCAATCTGTGGAAGCATTTAAACAAGGACTGGACTGATGATTTATCTAGAGTAGAAAAAAAGGCTTTATGCTTCCAGGATAAGGTTAGATGAGACAACTCCTCCTTTCATCTCTTGAGGTTTTCCATCTCCATTATGTTGTTCCTCTTGTCAATAATCTTCAGTGGCTGCCCATTGCACATAAAAGTACAAACTTCTTAATCAGCTATGCCAGGTTGTCCATAGCCTGAGTTTATACAACCAATCATCTAGCATTCTTCCTCAGCAAAACTTTTTAATTCCAGCCAAGCTGGATGTGATGACTGACGGTCTAGTCACAATCACAGTCACTAACTAAAGAAAACAGTGGACGTAATATTAGTATTCATCATCCCAAGCAAATGCTGTTTGCTCCCATCTCCAAATTTATATGATTCTGCCATCCTGGAATGTCCTTAACCTACCTTGCCACCTAGATAAGTTCTACTGGTCCTTAAAAAAGATCCTTGTCAAGGGCCAGCTTCTCCATGAAGTCCTTGCCAATCAATTACTCCAATTCACTTTGGTTTGCCCATCCTCTAATCATCTAATAGAATGAAAATGAGACTTGGAATCACAAGATCTGGATTCTAGGACTGATCCCATCACTCACTTATTAGCTGTGTGACTGAGCAAATCATTTAACCTTTCTGAGCCTCAGTTTCCTTAACTATAAGATGGGTATAATAACACTAAGAGTACTCATATTACAAGGTAGTTTAGAGGAATGTTGATATGTAAGAAGGACAACTTCTCCTATTAAACACCCCTAAATAAAGGTTATTTGCATAAGGTCTACTGCAAAGGGAAGTAGTTAAGGCAGGAAGTGAGGTCATAATCTTCTTTGTTATAATATCAGAGTCATCCATGGTGCTGTTATCCTTTCCAATCAGGTTCAAAAAGGAAGGTGGAGTAAGTTATTTGAGTCTCTCTAGAGCCTTTTTGCCTTGTTCAGTTTCTTCAGTCTCCACCTCCCTCACTACCCCCTGATTTTATGGGCTAACCTCAAGAAAGGAGGAAAGGGATGGGTGGGGAAAGAGGGAGGGAGCATAACAAACAAAATTGGATTTGCATCCTTTAAAATGACATCACTATAGATGACCTGATATGCCAGACAATGAGTACCTGTCTCTTGGGTGCAACAAGAGTTGTCCAGTTGATTTGGGGAACAGCTAAGCAGTAAGTATTTCTTTCAGATTTGGTGATAAAGGATTCTAAGGTTAGGGTGAAAGTATCTTGTGTGAAACTTATGTTCTGCCTTTCTACATGCCCCAGACATGAACTAAACCAAGGAAGAGGAATTTGAACTTGGCATGTTTCACTCATATTCATGTCCACACTATATTTACTCGCATAATTTCCCTCTTTTTGAAGATATTTTACTACTAAAATGAGAGTGACATGAGATGATACTCCAGTGGCAGTGGGAATTCTGGAAGGTGATTCAAGGGCCCTTAATTTTTCTCCTGAGGCTATAGTAGCAGCTGTTCACTACACAGCAGAGACTCTGAAACTTAGCTAAGAGCAGTGGAAGAGGTGTAAATAGTAGTTAAAAACTGTTTGCTTTCCACTATGAGTTCTTAATTAAATACGAATTCTTCAAATTTTCCTACCAAGCTAACATAAGTTTAGGACTATTTGCTGGTGCTTCCCACTGAGAGAGATAAAACAGAAAGAAAATCTCCCTTATTCCTCAAAATGAAGGAGGAAGAAATATTTGGGGGTGGGAGAGAATGGGAGTAATAATGGTAGTTGTATTATAAGCTACTGGTTCATATGACGAATTCCTTGAAGAGAGGAACATGTTTTCTTCTTTGATAACTATTATGAATATCCAGCAGAGTATTCTGTATACTGTGGTGCCCAATGAATGCTTTTGACTGACTGGCAATTCAATCAGGATCAGATTGAGGGGGTGAAGTCAAGAATTAGTCCATATTTTGTGCTCTCTCCCAAGTTTGTACTTGTCAAAGGTTTCAATTGATCTCTTCTTCAGTGATAGCATAAGTACAGTAAGGGCAAATTGAAGAATTAACCACATCAGTCCAGGAACTGACCTTGATGCCCTGTTCATTCTCACTGAAAGTATATGACAATATGACTGAACTTTATGCTAAAAAGAATGGGAGCAAGCACACAGCCCTTTTTCACTCCATTGGTGACTGGGAAGGCCTGAGAGCATTGTCCATTATCTAGAACCCGGGCAAACAGGCCATCATGAAATTGATGTTACAATACTGATGAACTTCTCCAGGCAACCAAATTTTGACATAATTTTCCATAAGCCCTCATGACTAACCATGTCAAAAGCCTTGGTCAGATCTACAAACGTTGTGTATGGACCTCTGTTCTGTTCCTGGCATTTCTCCTGGAGTTGTCAGGCAGCAAACATCATATCAACTGTTCCTCGGCACTTTCTGAAGCCACTCTGGCTCTCAGGTATAGGACCATCTTCCAGGTGAAGGATCAGCCTATTAAGGAGGACTCTCACAAGAATTTTGCCAGCAATGACTAAGAGAGAGACACTCCCCCTCCCCCTGTGATTGTTGCAGGACAATCTATTTCCTTTGCTTTATAGAGATGGACAATGGAGGCATCCTGAACTCCTGGGGAATAACCTCCTCTTGCCATATAACCAGGAAAATTTCAGTCAGCTTTTGTATGAACAATGGTCCCCCTACCTTGTAAATCTCAGCTGAAATAGAATCAGTACTAAGTGCTTTGTCACATGAAAGGAGCCTAATGGCCCTCAAAACCTCTTCCTCAGTTGGAAGTTCAGCTAAGGAGGGATTGACTTCAACCTGAGGTAAATGGTCGATGACCTCAGCACTGATTGATGATGGTCTGTTAAGAACACTGTGGAAGGGTTCATCCCATCTCTTTAGGATCATGTCCTTGTCACTAATCAATGTGGCTTCATCAGCACTGATGGAGGGTTTTGGTCCATAAACAGCTTTCAGGGAATCATAAAAATGCTTATCAGCATAAAACTGAATTTGCCTTCTTAGAGATGGATGAACTATCCTGCTGGTGTATCTTGTGGAGTTCTCATTTTTCATTTAGCGGCTTCTGAATTTCCCCATTATTTTCATCAAACCAGTCTTGATGTTTGTGAGTGTTCTGACCCAGATGAGCAAATGAGGTGCTGTTACACCAAATCCCTGAAAGCTGCCCACTCCTTTTCTGTTCCACTGTTGCCAACTGTGTGTTGGTTCAACTTTTCCTCCAAGTTAGCAACCAAGTGTTTACATTTAGAGAAGAGCTCTAATTTGTTGATGTTAATTCTTCTGGTAGTCATTTTGCCTTGGGGGGTGGCACTTTTGATGAATGGGAATATTTAGCTTGTAAAGGATAAGTCTATGATCAGTCCAGGACTCTGCATCACACATTGCCTTTGTCACTCTCACGTCTTGTCTGTCTCTTCTCCTTACAATCACATAATCTATTAGATGCCGGTGTTTCCTGCAAAGGAACCCATGAAGTTTTATTGCATTTAGGTAAACGGAAAACAGTGTTGATGATGAGAAGATCATGTGATGCACAAGTCTTCAGCAGTAAATAACCACTGCTGTTGCTGTTTCCAACTCCATTCCTCCCTGGGACTCCCTGCCAAGTTTGGTAGTCTGAGACTATTCTAGCATTAAACTCACCCAGAATTATAAGCTTATCCTCTTTTGGCACATTGATGATAAAGTCTCTAGGTCTTCATAAAATTTTTCTTTGAACTCATCAGGGTTTGTCATGGTGGGAGCATAGGCACTGATGATGATGGCATGAAATTTTCCTATGAGTGGCAATCACACTGTCATGAGCCTGTCATTCATTCCTTTTTGGCAGGCATACCAGCTTGCTGACTAGATTTTGACTGCAAAACCTATGCCAGCTTCATGGTGTTCCCCTTCACTATGGCCACTTCAGAAAAATGTTCATCCAGCTCTAACTTCAGTAAGCTGTCCTTCATTTGCTAGCCTTTTTTCACTCAGGGCTGTTATTTGGATGCGATACCTGTTGAGTTCTCTTGCAACAAGAGCAGTTTGTTTTTCAGGTCTACTGGATTTTGTCTATAAGTGTGCATACCTTGCATGTGCTGATGGTGAATGAAATCATCTTTGCAGATGTTTTTGTACATTTTGTACATTTTTGCGTGTTTTGACCACAGAGTGGGATACCCTGCCTATTGCGGTAATCAGACCAGGGTTGGCTAAGCAGACAATTTTTAGGGTACCTTTTCTAGTCCCCCTCCTCACACTAGGAGGTGAGCAGGGTGATCCTTTAAAGGCTGCTCAGACACCCAGGGGGCTGCCGAGTCCCCCTGCTGCTTCCAGTGAAAAACAACCCTATGGCCTGGACTGCCTGTGTGCAGGGTTGTGACTACAGCTCCCATTGTATCTGCACCTGCTGCTTCATCACTTTTCTGTTGCAAGTGACTCTGAGATAGAATGGTAAAATACCATAGGTGATGTCTTTTGATTTGTGCATAAATTGGATTTAAGTGATGCAGAGTTATACCAAGTCGTCAGCCTCACTCTCTCCTCCAGAGTCTTCATAGGCCAATGGCAGGACAGAAAGAAGACAACTGGAGATGGCTCAGGATGCAGTAGATGACCTTTGTATCTTCAGTGTCTAACCAAGCACTAAGCGCTCCACATATCTCATCCTTCAGCTGCCTTCATGGCCATTGGAACAAATTGCTCTCATACCAGGGTAAGTCTTCACATGCTTGGAGTAGACACCCCCTCAACTCACTCATGGGTTTGAGACCCCTTGGTTACCCTTGGTTTGGCCTGTCTGTCGAAACAGTTTGCCAGGGGGTGGCTGCTGCACCTGCAGCTTCTTGGAGCCACAGGTGAAGGTTGAGTGGAACAGGTGGACACCAAAAGTGGAAAGCAGCCCTGAAAAGGGTTCGGCAGCCATCACACCAAAGGTACTATTCTTCCCTGAATACACTCTCCCTGAATACAATTTGAAAAGGCTCCAAGCCAAAGTGGAGGGAGTGTTAGTGCATGATTATCTGTTTGCAGATGACTGTGCACTCAGTGCAGCCTCTGAAGTTGAGATGCAACAAGGTATGGATCAATTCTCTGCTGCTGTGCTAATTTTAGCCTAATAATTAACACTGAGAAAACACAGGTGCTCCAATAGCCACTACCACACCATCCATTTGTGGAGCCATCTTTACAACAAATGGAGAAGTTTTGAATGCTGTGAATAATTTCACTTACCTTGGTAGTATACCTATTCCATGGATGTACACATTGACGATGAGGTTGATGCATGCATTGCCAGAGCTAGCTCAGTGTTTGGGAGGCTCTGAAGAAAAATTTGGGAGAGAAGAGGTATTAGACTGACTACCAAACTGAAGGTCTACAGAGCCATTGTGCTGACCTCATTGTTGTATGCCTATGAAACCTGGACAGTCTACTAGCGCCATGCTAGAAGACTGAATCACTTCCATTTGAACTCTCTTAAGAAGATTCTGAGGACCACCTTCGCAAGACAAGGTAGAAGACACTGAAGTCCCTGCTCAAGCTGAACTGCCAAGCATTCAAACTACCTTTCAGAGAGCACACAACTCCAATGGGCTGGTCATGTTGTTCAAATGCAAAATGTATGCTTGCCAAAAAGATTATTTTATGGAGAACTCACATGGAGCAGATGATCACATAGTGGTCAGAAGAATCAATATAAGGATACTCTTAAGAACTCTGGATTTGATTGTGTGACATGGGAGACACTGGCACAGGACGGCTCAGCATGGCGTGCCCACATCAGAAAGGGTTCTGTGTTCTATGAGCAAATCAAAATTGAGACAGCTCAAAGGAACCATGGGATGCACAGATTTGGAGTATCCACTCCAAATGTTCACATTCACTATTTGTACCCAATCTATGGTAAAGCATTCCAAGCTCATGTTGGTCTGATCAGCCACAGCTGGACACATTGAAACTTGAATTTATCATGGTGATGTCATTTTGATCCTCTTTGAGAATGAAGGACAACAAACAACCAACCAACCAACTCTCAGGGCACTGTGGAAATTTTTAATGAGTCTGTTGTATTTGACCAATCCAGTAAGCAGGCAGCTGGCACTATTTGCTGATCATTTTGTCCTACGGATTCCTAGATTCCTATGGATGTCCTAGGTAAGACTTGGTTAATAATAATAACTTACTTTTAACATAGAACTCCTGAGTGTACAAGACCTTTCCTCACAACAGGGACTGTTTTATTAGCACCATTATAGATGGGAAGGGGCAGCTGGGTGGGACAGTGAATAGATTACTGGTCTGAAGTCAGAAAGACTCATCTTCCTGAGTTCAAATCTGACCTCAGGACACTTACTAGCTGTGTGATCCTGGGCAAGTCACTTCACCCTTTTGCCTCAGTTTCCTCATCTGTAAAAAGACCTGGAGAAGGAAATGGCAAACCACTCCAGTATCTCTGCCAAGAAAACCTCAAATGGAGTCAGAAGGAGTTGGACACGACTGAAAAGACTTAACAAAAATAGATGGGGAAAGTGAAAAGCCTAAAGAGACAGCTAGGTGGTAGAGTTGATAGAGGGTTTGTCCTAGAGTCAGGAAGATCTGAGTTCAAATCCAACCTCAGATACTTGCTAGATTTTATATGTATGACCTTTGGCCAATCACTCACCCTCTGTCAGCCTTCTTTCTTCTTCTGGGGATGATAACCTATCTCCCAGGGTTGTTGTGAAGATCAGGAACCAAGGCAAATAGGGATTAAGTGACTTGCCCAGGGTCACACAGCAAGTAAATGAGTGAGGTCAGATTTGAACTCACAAAGAAGAATCTTCCTGACTCCAGGAGTGCTGCACCACCTAGCTGCCCCATACAAATGCTAGTTATTATTAAAGTAAGTTAGTCATAGTCACACTGTCAACACAACACAAAAGGCACAGAGTCAAGACCAAACTCCAAGGCTTCTGATCTTCCATGTACCAGGCTGTCTCTAATAAAGTGGAAAACAAAGTCATTCATTGGACTCCAGGAGCATATATATACATATACATATATATATATATATATACATATATATATATATATATATATATATATATATATATATATATATATATATATATTTGTGTGTGTGTGTATGTATATGTATATATGCCAGCTAATCTGACTTTGGTCTCTTCCCTGAATTCAGTGTTCCTTCTCCTAACTCTGAGTCTTGACACCAATCTGTCCTCCACCACTGGAATGCTCTCTTCATTAATGTCTGTTTCTAAAAACCGTAGCTTCCTTCAAGAACCAGCTGATGCTTGGGGGCTATCTCTCATATGAAGTCTCTTCTGGTCTACTCAGTTACCCTCTACTGTCCCAAAATTAATTTACATTTTATTTACTTGTCTGTAAACATTGTTTTTTAAAAATATATATATTTATTCTCCAATTACATGTAAAAAAAATTTATGAACATTCATTTTATAAAAAATTTAAAGTTCCTAATGCTCTCCCTCCCTTCATCCCTCCCCCTTCATTGAGAAGGCAAGCAAGTTGATATAGGTTATACATGTGCAATCATGCAAAACATTTCCATATTAGTATATTGCGAAAGAAAACACAGAACAAAAAAAAAATCCCAAGAAAAATAGAGTTTAAAAATGTTTCAATCTGCAATCAGGCTCCATCAGTTCTTTCTGTGGAGCATTTTTCATCATGAATCCTTTGGGATCATCTTGGATCATTGTATTGCTGAGATTAGCTAAGTCCTTCACAGTTGATAATCATACAGTATTACTATGTACAATGTTTAATTGTTTAATTAAAGCTCAGAGATCCAGAGCTGAAAAGGATCTCCCTTCACTTTACAGATGAAGAAATGGACACCTAGGGAGGCTAAGCGACTTGCCCAGCTAGTAAACAGAGTGTAAGTTTGAGAGAGATGGGATCTGAATCCAGGTTCTCCATGATGACCCTCCCAATTGGGATGAAGGAAGGAAGGGAAAAGGAAGGAAAGGAGGAAGGAAGGAAGGAAGGAAGGAAGGAAGGAAGGAAGGAAGGAAGGAAGGAAGGGAGGGAAGGAAGGAAGGAGGGAAGGAAGGAAGGAAGGAAGGAAGGAAGGAAGGAAGGAAGGAAGGAAGGAAGGAGGGAAGGAAGGGAAGGAGGGAAGAAAGGAAGGAAGGAAGGAGGGAAGGAAGGAAGGAAGAAAGGAAGGAAGGAAGAAAGGAAGGAAGGAGGGAAGGAAGGAAGGAAGGGAGGAAGGAAGGAAGGAAGGAAGGAAGGAAGGAAGGAAGGAGGGAAGGAAGGAAGGAGGGAAGGAAGGAAGGAAGGAAGGAAGGAAGGGAAGGAGGGAAGGAGGGAAAGAAGGAAGGGAGGGAGGGAGGGAAGGAAGGAAGGAAGGAGGGAAGGAAGGAAGGAAGGAGGGAAGGAAGGAAGGAAGGAAGGAAGGAAGGAAGGAAGGAAGGAAGGAAGGAAGGAAGGAAGGAAGGAAAGAAGGAAGGAAGGAAGGAAGGAAGCATTTATTAAGCACTTACTGTGTACCAGGCACGAGCACTTTCCCAATATGATGTCATTTGACGCTCACAGCAGCGGAGAGGAAGGGGCTGTTCTCATCCCCATCTCATTAATAAACTGAGGCAGACAGAGGTGGGGTGACTTGCAGGGCCGTACAGCTAAGCTTCTCCAAGTCAGGCCTAGCACACGGGCCTAACAGGACGAGGCGCTGGCCTTGGAATTCGGAGGACTTGCCTCTGACGCTTAGGATAAAGCCCCGGGCAGAGTCCTTCAGCCTCTCTGGGCCTCAGTTTCCCCATCTGCCAAATGCAGGGCCCGTCCTCGAGGGCCCCTTGGGTCTCCTCCCCCCGCAGGGACGCCCCGAGGTAACTAAACGCGCCCTCACCCCGGGCAGGCCCGGCCCCGGCTGGCCCACGTGACTCAGCCCGCGTTCTCTCCGGTCTCCTTGCAGGCCTTGCCCAGCCGAGCCCGCCCGGACCCCCGCCTGCCGCCGCCAGCCCTGCCGGGGCCCCCGCAGAGATGTTCCCCTTCAGCGTGAGCAGATGGAGGGGGTTCGGCCGCTTCCGGGCCCTGCTCAGCCCCGCCCCCACCTTCCGCCAGAAGAAGCTGCAGGGGGAGAAAAGCTTCCGAGCGGAGATGCGGGTTTTCCGCGCCAAGATCGAGGCCTTTAGGGAACAGATGGGGGAGTTCCGGGCCAAGATTCGGGGCTTCCGGGGCCGAATCATGGGCTTCTGGGGAGAGGAGAGACCTTTCTGGGAGGAGGAGAAGACCTTCTGGAAGGAGGAGAAAGCCTTCTGGGAAATGGAGAAAGCCTTCCGGGAGGAGGAGAAGGCCTTCTGGAAGAGATACCGCTCCTTCTGGAGGGAGGACAGCGCCCTGGGGCGGAAGGCCCGGAACCTCTACCAGGAGGACAGGGCTCTGTGGGGGGAGGAGAGAGCCCTGCTGGGGGAGGAGAAGGCGCTGTGGGAGGACAAGAAGGCCCTGTGGGGAGAGGAGAATGCGCTGTGGGAGGAGGAGAAGGCCTTCTGGGCCGCGAGTGGCGGCCAGGCCTCACCGAGGCCTACCAGGGGCCGAGCCTGAGCCGAAGGCCACCCCCGGGGGTGGGGCCGCTGGATCCTGGAGGCCTAATAAAGTCCAGGCCCTGAGAGGGCTATGAGCTTCAGGGGCCTCCCGCCATGCTTGGGTTCTTCTCCCTGGTCTCTTGGGGTACCCAGCAAACCTGCAGGCTTCAGTGGGGAAGCAGTCGGGACCCCCTCAGACATTGAGCTGGAGAGAATGGAAAGGTGGGGAGGGAGGGGCGGAGAAATGGACACAGACAGAGATGTTGCCCTTTCCTAGCCCATCACTCTCCCTGAGGCTCCCTCCCTTTGCTGTTGTGCTTGTCCTTCATTCTCAAAGAGGACCGTGACATCAGGATGGTGACGTCACTTGCAGTTGACTTTGATTTGAGTGAGGGAGGGCTGTGCAAGGTCACCAGCCTCACTTTCTTCTCCTGGGCCATCTGAATCCAGTGGCCTGATATTTATCAGGATGACTGGAGATGGCCCAGGATGCTATGAGAGACCCTGGCCCTTTCAGGCCAAGGTCTTATCACATTCACACTTTGAGTGAAATACACCCATTCAATGAATAGATTTCTTTAAGTAGTTACTCAAGGGATGGCCCCTTCAATTAAAAAAAAAAAATCAGACTGGGAGGGGAAGACCCTCAGAGTAAGATTATAGAAATGCTAAGTAAAGTCTTCTTATATCCATAGTCAAAATCATCAGAGATCTTTAATGGCATAGTGGTTTTTCCAGAAAGTGCTCTAGACCTGGCCCTTCTCCTCAGAGCATTTATTGTAAAAGTAGTCAAATTCCTGTCTATAGCTTACCTCCAGAAGTCTTTGGAAGGATTTGAATTTCTTAAACTGCCCACTGGCCAGAGATGAAAACATAACCCAAGTCAAGAAAGAAAGACAATGTGAAAGTTCTGGCTGCTTGGGTACATGCTGAGTAAGCAGGTTCAGGTCAGGCCACCTGTACTGACTGACAGACTGACTATATAAAAGGAAAAATTGTAACCCCACAAAAAGGTTTTGACTATCTCCAGAATCAGGCCCCCTGAACCAATACTCTGTGGTTTGAGAGGTGTCAGTTGTGCCTTTGCCCACAAATGTCTTCCCCAGTCAGATTTCATCAGGTGACTACAGTTTTCCCATTAGACAAACTTGGTATAGGCCAGGCAAATTCCTATGCTTCTGGGCCATGACACAAAGCTTCCAAGGGTCAGCCAGGGAACCGCTGCTCTTGACCCCTCTTGATAAATACAGTTCACCCCTATAATCAATCAGCTGGACATTGGATTGTCCTCTGGCAATAGACTGAGCCAAAGAAGGGGCAGTGTTACCAGTCACCCTTCACTCAAACCTGTTCTACCCCTTTTCAGAAAGATTTAAGCAGCCTCTGTGGAGAATGGAAGGAGATAACAGAAATGGTGGTCTTCACTCAATCAGTAAGGGACATTCCATCTACCATAAGCCATTTTCTCCTACTCAGAATAGTTTTATCTAATCATTTTACGAATAAGTTGTTAAGGCTCCAGGGGAAACCAATTCAATGGAAAAAATTGTTGATTTGGTGGGCCCAATGCATACACACAGCTGGTATTTGCAGAAATTAGGGTCACTACTCATGTGGGTCATAAGAAATTTGAACCAGAGGCAGATGGGGAGAGAGGGTTTGAAGTTACCCTCCCCAGCCCCAAATTTCTCCTCAGAGGACTGACTTTGTGAGACAATGTTGTGTCTGAGAGTTGTTTTAACAGCCAATTCACAAGCGCTGTGGCCAGGATTTTATCAGAGCCTTTTCAGCAACCAAATTGCTGCTTGTTTCTGTGTACTAAGGTGAATCCCAAAGAGATTTGTTTGATGCTTGGGGATTATGCCTTCTTTCTGCTCCAGACTGCCAGTAAGTTGATATTGTAGCTAGGGGGATGCCCGTGTAACAGCTGCCCAAGACCTAGGAACTAAGAGGCTCTGGGGAACTCCAACTCTAGTCTCTTGATCAAGGCCCTCCTGTCACCCCTATTACATAGGCTTTCACATATGAAAAGGACTTGGATACAATTCCAGGGAGTTTCTGTTCTTTGGCTTGTCCATAACCAGTTACTCTGGGAACTTCATTGTCTGAAAGTGCTGTCACTAGCTCAATTGTTGTTTTTCCATCATGTCTGACTCTTTGTGACCCCATTTGGGATTTGGGCAAAGATACTGGAGTGGTCTGCCATTTCCTTCTCCAGCTCATTTTATAGATGAGAAAACTGAGGCAAACAGGGTTAAGTGATTTGCCCAGGGTCACACAGCCAGTAAATGTCTGAGGCCAGACTTGAACTCAGAGAGATGAATCTTCGTGACTCCAGGCCCATACACTGCTACCTAACTGCCCATTACTAACTCAATTAGAAGCACATAATTTATAAAGCACAAAGAATGAAAATTTGTTTCCAGGATGAAACTGCAAAATCTAGCTATAAGCAACTTCTCTCTCTACTTCCACCCCCTTCTCCCTGAATCTCACATGCCACTACTCAATTACAGTGCTGACTAGGGCAGGCACCCCTCTGCCTCCAGCATGGTTCTTTGGTAATCTCCTCCTAAGGCAGGTCTAAAAGTCTTTCACTGTCTCTCTTCTCCACAGTTCTGTCTCAGTACTGTTATTTCTCACTCTGCCTGCAGTTATTATTCACAGTAGGTGATTTTCACTCCCTGCTGCCGCCTCCCAATCAGATTTCTTCCATCTTCCTGAGCAGTGGAATTAGTAGTTTTCCATCAGATTTTAGAAGCATAGCTTTAGAGCTGAAAGGGGCTTTAAAGGCCATCTGATCCAACCTTCTCATTTTGTATACTGACCTCAAGGAGGTTAATTGCTTGCCCATGGTCACGAATGTCATGTGAGAAACAGGGTCTGAACCCAGCTGCTCTGACTTTTAAGTCAGGTCTTTTCCCACTCTACCAGAATGCTTCTTCATCATCTCTGTCCTCCTGTGTCACTTTCTACCATTGGTCTCTCCGTCAGATTGCCACTGGCCTTGTGAAATACTCCAGAGCTCCCTTATCTTAATGGAGATAGACACCTGGCTTCTGTGTCCTACTCCAAGGCAGTACCAAACAAGAGGGTATGGACTGCTCTCTCCTCACCTTGTACTACAATTCTTGGCCCTTAGCTTCACCCAAGAGACCATGTCACACCATCACTCACACTGGCAGACAGTACTCCATCACCAATACTAAGTAGAGTCAGGGTGTCTCTGTCCTGTTCTTCCCATCTTGGCTACCCTTTCAGAGGAGCCAATTTGTACCTAGAAAAGTGTGAGACCCTCCTAAACTTTGACCATTTGTATACAAGTTTCTAGC
Organism: Bettongia penicillata ogilbyi; assembly: GCA_023548195.1. Lineage (NCBI taxonomy): Eukaryota > Metazoa > Chordata > Mammalia > Diprotodontia > Potoroidae > Bettongia > Bettongia penicillata. The sequence goes on along the minus strand of JAJHZJ010000106.1, from coordinate 1,925,672 downwards.
TTCCTTGCACACCTCCCACAGGTCCAGAAGCTTGGCTGATTTCCCCAAGGCTACTTTCCCAACCATTCAGGATAGGGGGAGAAATCTAAAGCATGGCAGGGAAATTAAAATTTTACTCTCCCTGGTACACTGTGGTAATTCAATAGATTTGTGCTCTCATCAGTGGTTATGCAGTCACCTAAGTAGCATCTTGATTTCCCTACTTGAAAATCTCAGTGGGAAATATAATCATGCATGCTGTTCCAGAATCATAAATAATTAAGCTGTGTCCAAAGAATTATGGAGCACGTAATATACGGGAATCAATCTTTACAAAACAAAAGATCTAAGAGAAGTACAGGTAGCAATAGCAATTACTGTTGTGCCAAACATTACCTTTATATGAAAATCTATCCTTTGAACCTCTCAAAGTTTTAACGATCTAATACCTGTTTTTCACTTAAATGAGATTGCCAGCAGTTTCCAAGAAAAAGTCTAAATTGCAAAGAACTAATGGATTTCCAAGGAGGATTTATTGAGTTTATAGGGTGCCAAGTTCATCACTGTCACAGAGGAGACAGCATTTTAACAGAGATAATGAGAGTTGAAGTTAAGTTGAGATTGACCTGAATAAAAGGATGATCGTCCCTTAAAGAGAGTTAAGGGATAAGAATCCCTGTCAGACTTTCTCATTCAGACCCTTTCAGTGTAACCAATTCATACCTAGTAAAGGGAAGTGACATTCTTAAGACTCTGATTGGCCAATTTGTCTATGAAGGAACCAAATAATTGCTGAGATTTAATGGAGACAATGAACCTACTCTTGGTAGGGAGTCTCAATGAGCATTTAGTGTCACCCAGCACTGTGATCTTGCTCAGGAAAAAGTAGGTCCTAGAATAGAGACTCTTCCTAGTCCTAAGGTCCAGGTTTCAGTTCTTTCCAAAAGTTCATGGTCAGGGTGCAAGCTGATTCCAGAGCTGGAGGCAGTAGTGACCACAGCCAAGCAGTGAAGCAATGTCAGGCAGAGACTGCAAGACCAAGGACAGCGGGAGGAGTGGGAGGACATCAGCAGACCTGCAACCCCATAACGTCAAACGTGCATTAGCTACATGTGCCCCTTACACGCATTCCTCATCACTGGTGAGCTCAGTGGGTACTCTGAGGATTAATATTCATACTTAATGTTTATGGGGGATGAGGGGGATGTACAGATTTTGTTACTTGGTCATTTCAACAAACACTTTTGTCATGAGCTAATGATGTCTCCTGAATGACTAGAGATGAAGATAAAAGGATAGGCAGGGATTCTTGAGTCATCCTTTTAGTTTAGCAGACTCACATAGTAGTTACTGTTTGTCCTTCATTCTCAAAGAGGATCAATGACATCATGAGGGTAATGTCATAGTATCTTGAACCAGGGGGAGTCATTCCTCAAGGGACACAAGCTGAGAGTATAAACTGAGGAACAGTGGCCCAGAAGTGGGGATTACAGCTGCAAGCCTGGGATGGGTTACTTCCAAACACAGCAATTCCTCAGCAAATGCTCCTGACTCCATGTTATTACTATTCTCTTTCTTTCTTCCTTTCTTTCTTCCTTTCTTTCTTTCTTTCTTTCTTCCTTTCTTTCTTTCTTTCTTCCTTTCTTTCTTCCTTTCTTCTTTCCTTCCTTCCTTCCTTCCTTCCTTCCTTTCTTTCTTTCTTTCTTTCTTCCTTTCTTTCTTGATTACAACATTCATTAATTTTGAGTTCCAATTTTTCTCCCCATCTCTCCCATCCCCCCACCCCATAACACCCCTTCCCTCAATGTGCCCTCCCTTCTATCACACTCCACCCTTCCTTTAGCCCCATCTTCTCTCTTTTCTTGTAGGGCAAGATAGATTTCTATACCCCATTACCCATATTTCTTATTTCCCAGTTATATGCAATAGCAATCTCAACATTCGTTTCTCCAACTTCTTTCCCTTTCTCCCTTCCCTCACATCCCCACTGAGAAGGCAAGCAATTCAATACAGGTTATATATGTGTCATTTTGCAAAAGACTTCCATAATAGTCATGTTGTGTAAGACTAACTATATTTCCTTCCATCCTACCCTGTCCCCCCTTTATTCTATTCTCTCATTTGACCTTGTCCCTTCCCAAAAGTGTTTACTTCTAGTTACTGCCTTCTCCCATTTGCCCTCCCTTCTATCATTCCCCTCATCCCACTTGTCCCCTTCTCCCCTACTTTCCTGTAGTGTAAGATAGATTTTCATACCAAACTTAGTGAGCATGTTATTCCCTCCTTAATTCATGTGTGAAGAGAATAAGCTTCACTTTTCCCCTCTCACCTCCTCCCTTTTATCCTCCATTGAAAAAGATTTTTCTTATCTCTTTTATGAGTTATAGCCTGCCCCATTCCATTTCTCTTTCTCCTCCCAATATATTCCTCTCTCACCCCTTAATTTTATTTTTTATAGATATCATCCTTTCTGATTCAACTCAATTTGTACTTTCTGTCCATATGTGTGTGCATGTGTGTGTGTGTGTATAATTCCTCTACCTATTCAAATAGTGAGAAAAGTCTTAAGAGTTACAAATATTATCTTTCCATGTAAGAACGTAAGCAGTTCAGATTTAGAAAGTCCTTTATGATTTCTCTTTCCTTTCATGCTTCTCTTAATTCTTGTGTTTGAAAGTCAAATTATCTCTTCAGTTCTGGTCTTTTCATCAAGAATACTTGAAAGTCCTCTATATCATTGAATGACCATTTTTTCCCCTAAAGTATTATAATCAGTTTTGCTGGGTAGGTGACTCTTGGTTTTAATCCCAGTTCCTTTGACTTCTGGAATATTCTGTTCCAAGCCCTTCGATCTCTTAATGTAGAAGCTGCCAGATCCTGTGTTATCCTGATTATATTTCCTTAATAGTTGAATTGTTTCTTTCTAGCTGCTTGCAATATTTTCTCCTTGACCTGGGAATTCTGAAATTTGGCCACAATATTCCTAGGAGTTTCTCTTTTCAAGTCTCTTTCAGGAGGTGATTGGTGTATTCTTTCAATATTTATTTTGCCCTTTGGTTCTAGAATATCAGGGCAGTTTTCCTTGATAATTTCATGAAGATAATATCTAGACTCTTTTTTTGATCATGGCTTTCAGGTAGTCCCATAATTTTTAGATTGTCTCTCCTTAATCTATTTTCTAGACCAGTTGTTTTTTCAATGAGATATTTCACATTGTCTTCTATTTTTTCATTCTTTTGGTTTTGTTTTGTAATTTTTGGGTTTATTGTATAGTCATTAGCTTCCCTCAGCTCCACTTTCATTTTTAAAGAATTATTTTCTTCATTGATCTTTTGAACCTCCTTTTCCATCTGGCTGATTCTGCTTTTTAAAACCTTCTTCTCCTTATTGGCTTTTTGGACCTCTTTTTCCAATTGAGTTAGTCTATTTTAAAGGGCATTATTTTCTTCAGCATTTTTTGGGTCCCCTTTAGCAAGCTATTGACTTGCTTTTCAAGCTCTTCCATGGCCTGAGGCTGTTACAGTTTCGTTTTGGAGGTACTGGGTGCAGAAGCCTTGACTTTCTCTGACAGTATGCATTTTTTTCCTTATCTGAAAGGATGGAAGGAAATACCTGTTCACCAAGAAAGCAGCCTTCTATGGTCTTATTTTTTTTCTCTTTTTTGGGCATTTTGCCCAGCCAGTTACTTGACTTCTGAATCCTTTGTCAAAAGGAGGGTCCTAGTGCTCCTCCTCACCCCAGGACTGTGCTCAGGGCTGAGATTCAGATCAGCTGCTCAATTCCCCCAGGGGCTTTAAGCTGAGTTGCTCCCACAATGGAAGCTGCTACACTGCCACACAGTGCTGCTGCCCTGTTGCTGCTGCTGCTGCCGCTGCTGCCTGGGACCCATGGGGGACCCTGCTCCCCTCTCACCTGGTTGGAAAAGCCCTCTTACTGACCTTTGAAACTTTCTTTGACACTTGTGGGTTGAGGGATCTGAGACCCTTCCTGTTGGGGATTCTGCCCCAGAGGCCTGTTCCTCCCAGTGCCACATTGCCAGGGTTGGGCTTTGCTCAGCATCCCATGGAACAAACCTTTCCTGTCAGTCTTCTAGATTACCCTTGGATGGAAATCTCTTTCACTATGTCATTCTGTGGCTTCTGTTGTTCTAGAATTTGTTGAGAGTAGTTTTTTACAGGTATTTTATGGGCTGTGTGGGAAAAGCTAGAGTTTATGGGTCTTTCTACTCCACCATCTTGGCTCTGCCCCCCTCATATCATTACTATTCTAACTTACTAGCCCATTTATACTGGACTTAAGTTATTCCTCTTATTTTAATGACAAGATAATTCTTTAAAAGATATCCAGTAGTTCGACTCCATGTTGGACACTTGGCTCCCAAAATCTGTTTATAGGTTTAGTCCTGGTGTTTGGGGTAAATGATTTGTGTAGAGTTTTTTTTTTCTACCTTTGTATTTCCAGTAGCTAGCACCGTGCCTCATAATACAGATGGCATATTTGTTGAACCAAGTAAGTTGGAATGGAATGGAACAGAATCTGCAGTGGAGATGATATGCTGCTGCAATTTGCTCCTATGTTGACCCTTCACTATAATCCTGTTCTCAAGGTTCACACAGGGAGGATGCCTTGTAACAAGGACCATTAAGCTCTTTATTAACAGAACCCTTTGCATGTTATCTAGGATGCATGGCATTTTCCTTATCAGAAATTCTGCTCTATGATAATAGCATTATGATATAGGGTATGTAGATCAAAAATGCAGCTTATCACTTCCCCCCACCGCATAATGAAAAACACTTAAATGCTTCAAAGATTATTTTTTCCATCATTTTCTCATCATGTGTCCACCAACACAAACTCTAGCCTGTCATCTCCTGGAGATGATATTACTGTTTCTGTATTTGAAAAATTCATTACCTTGCCGTCAACCCAGTGAGGAACCAAACCCTACAAATTTAGGTAGGCTGGTTACAAGAGAAACGTATCCTCTCTGTCACTGCTTCCACATCCAGAAGCCTGTCTTGATTTCTAGGAATTTGGGGAGCTGATGCTCTACCAGCATATCCTTTTAAAATCAAGTATCTCCATACATACATAAAATATTTGTAGCTATGATTTTTGGAAACTGAGGGATTGGAAACTATCCACCAATTAGAGACTAACTAAACAAGCTATAGTATATGAATGTGATGGAGTACTCTTGTACTGTAAGAAATGATGAAAGAGAAGGTTATAAAAACATCTGGGAAGATTTGCATACACTGAGGCAAAGTGAAGTGAACAGGGTAGATAAGAAGTACAGTGGATAGAGCGCTGGGCCTGGAGTTAGGAAGACTCCTTGTCCTGAATTCAAATCCAGCTGCCTAGCTATATGATTCTGGGCAAGTCATTTAAACCTATTTGCCTCAGTTTTCTCATCTGTAAAATGATCTGGAGGAGGAAATGGCAAGTCACTTTAGCATGTCTGCCACCAAAACCCCAAATGGGGTCACTAAGAGTTGGACACAACTGAAAAACATCAACAAGTGAAGAAGTAAACAGAGTCAAGAAAACAATTTATATAATAACAATATTGCAAAATCAAATAACTTTGAAAGACTTGGGAACTCTGATCAATACAATGACCAATCATCATTCTAGAGGACTCATGATGAAACAGCCTACCCAGTCCCAACAGAGAAGGTTGGACTCAGTGCATATTGAGACATACTACTTTTTGGTTAATGGCCAACGTGGGGATTTGTTATGCTTGACTAAATATGTTTTTCTAGATTCTCAATGTAGATGATGGGAGTGGGGGGGGGGGTGAGAGGAAGAGAGGTTGGATTTTCATTTGAAAATATAATAAAAATTAAAAGGAAACTCAAAGGTCTCCCCCTCCACCATTATAATAGGAGATTAGTGGAAGAATAAAAAAGGAATACGTTCCTGGGGTAGTCTCTCTGTTTTGTCAACTGGCCCCTTGGATTAGGAGCCCGGCAATCTGATATTAGACCATAAAAACCTTAAAAGTACGTGAAACGCTTTTTTTTATTTGTCTAGAGTGGTAAAGGGAAAATTTCTCTTTGAAAGCATTGTTATCACACAATGGCCTCATGGCACAAAGCTTATAAGGAAGAAGGTGACTGATGCACCTTTCATCACTGAAAAGCAGAATTCTAAATTTCCTGTGCCCATCTTTGCATGTGTCTCTTTTATAATTATTTCCCCTAGACTAATTGTATTTCCCACTGGCCAGTTTCCATGGCATTGGACAACAAGGCCAAGAAGAAAGGACTGACAAAGTGTTATACAACTAGTATCCCCTGAGAGGCCTGGACTTGACTTGGTTCTTAGCAATTGCTATTGAACAGATTATGTTCTAGAAACCACTGGAGCCCAAAAATAAGACTGCAAAATGCCCTCATAAATAATGGGTGCCTGTTCTCTTCTTAGATCATTTTCAGGAATCAATCAATCAATAAGGATCACTAAATGGAAGCTTTGTGCCAGGCACGGTGCTAAGGTATTAGAGATACAAACACAAAGAATGAAACCACTCCTACCTTTCAAGGAGCTGGCATCTCCTTTGGGTCTTTGTGACAAGGTCACAATTCTTTATAACTCTGGCCTCAGACACTCACTGGGTGACCCTGGACCAACCACTTAACCCTGTTGGCCTCAGTTTCCTCGAATGTACAATGAGCTAGAGAAGGAAATGGCCAGCCCCTCTAGGGTCTCTGCCAAGAAAACCCCAAATAAGGTAATCAGGACTCAGACACAACTGAACGACAATAATGAATCATGTGGCAAAAGCAACGAGTAACCAGTGGCTAACCTTGGATTTCACAAGTAACCACACAACCTCAGGAGAACCAGAAAACTACCGGCAGCACTTTGGAAGGAAATCCTGTGAAAGGTTTAGGAAAGCCTAGAAGGTATGCAGTTCTGTGTTGTTGGAGAGAGGACACACAATCTTACTAAGATTATAGATCCAGCCAAACATCCGGAGACACAGTAATAGATTGTTGGGCCTAGAGCCAAATAAATCTGAGTTCAAGCAGCATCCAGGTGGCTCAGTGGATAGTGTGCTGAGCCTGGAGTTAGAAAGACCTGAGTTCAAATCTGCCCTCAGACGCTTCCTAGCTGCGTGATCCTGGGCAAGTCACTTAATCTCTGTTTGCCTTAATCCACTGGAGAAGAAAATTGCAAACCACTCCAGTATCTTTGTCAAGAAAACCCCAGGGACAGTCATGACAGGTCATGGTCCACAGGGTCACAAAGAGTCAGACACAACTGAACAACAACAGGCATTTAATAAATGCTTTTCCCCTTGTATCTGACAGTAATTGTCAGAAAGAGGGGAACCAGGCTTTGTTAGTTCAGGTTATTCTCATCATAAGATTGTTCATTAAGTCTATAATTTAAAAATCTTAATAATTTCTCTTTCAGTGACTCTTTTGGCCTCTCCTTTAAACAGAGGTTGTGATCCCTGTAGACTTCTAAATGTTACTGATGGGATGGTGGGACCTGGACCCCCCCCAAAGCCCTAAGACCATATCTAAGTAATCCAGCCCCACCCCCTGCACTGTGAGAAAATTTTCCCTTGGTGAAGGTCTGACTGTAATTCCTTTATCAGAACAGATACAAGAATACTGAACCAAAGGCTCTTTTCTTGGCCCCAAGGACCAACTTCTGGCAGCTAAACAAAAAAAAACCTATTTTTTCTCCCTCAGTGTCTGGTGTCAACAAAGCTATCTCTGCAGACCCTCTGTATTTTCCCATCCATAGATCACAGATGCTTTCTTTCAAAGCTGACCACTCCCTAATCCCCCACCCTACCTCCATCCCCTAAGTAGCATATTTGGCATCCTCTCACTGTCCCTTTTCCATATAAGCTTTAACATCACTCCCAGCAGGTTGTAGATTCCTTAAGAACCCTTGCCCACTTTTATTGGAGTCACAATTAACTTTGCCACTTGTCTGGAAGATGATTTGAGTGTGTGAATTCATTCCAGGCAATTCTGCCTTGTACCTGACATTTTGGGGTCCCAGTACCCCTAAACCACCTCAGTGACTGCTTCATCAACATCCTAAATGCACCTATCCTGGTTTTTTGCTGATAACTCACATTTCTAGGGCACTGTGAGGTTCACAAAGCACATTACTCACAATAAGTAAGTAATTAGTAGCTAGGATGGTTTTTCAGTTGCTTTGAAAATAGACTGCGTATTGAGCAATGGACAATTATGTAGATGCATGAGGGAAAAGGTAAGGGAACTGATGGAATACTGAATGGAAGAAGGAATGAAGTAGCAAATACCTTAGCTTAGTAGGGGTAATAGGTGAGGTTATGCTGGTTCTTGAGAAGACCAAACAAGCAGGGCAGCATCAGTGTTAGCATTCCTTCACTGAGCCACAGAACCACAGCCAATACTATCTATTATTACTGAGGGGGAGAGGAAGGGAGGAAGGGAGAAAGGGAGGAAGGAAGGAAGGAAGGAAGGAAGGAAGGAAGGAAGGAAGGAAGGAAGGAAGGAAGGAAGGAAGGAAGGAAGGAAGGAAGGAAGGAAGGAAGGAAGGAAGAGAAAAGAAAAAAGAGAGAAAGAAAGAGGAAGAGAGAGAAAGGCTGCTTTTGTTTGCTACAGGGTTGAGCCTGCCAGACTGAGTTCTTTCATACTTAACACTATGTAATATCCACATTTTATATATGAGGAATATGAGCCAAATTATCCAAGGTCATACAGCTAGTAAGTGTTGAAATCAGAATTCAAACTCAAAATCCTTTCTCCAAATCCATGATTGTTTCCAATTAATAATAATAGCATTTACCTAGCACCTACTATGTGCCAGGTCCTGTGCCAAGTGCCTTTTTTAAGAACAATTCTTATCTCATTTTGTTCCTCACCATAATCCTGTAAAATAGGTGTTATTATTTTCCCCATTTTACAGTTGAAGAAACTGAGGCAAGCAGAGGTTAAATGACTTGCCGAAGATCACCCAGAGCTAGAGGTAAACTCAGGTCCTCCTGAGTCCGGGCCTAGTGCTATCTGTCTGCTGCACGATCCAGCTGAACTACATTATCAGTTGATCAATCAATCAATATTTTTAAGTGACTATTGTATGTCTGGAGCCATATTAGGTAGTGGGGATGCAAAAATAGAAGTGAAACAGTTTCTGCCTCAAGGAACTTGCGATCTAGTTAAAGGAGATATATACAGATATAAGTTTATGCTAAATAGATTATATGATATTCATACAAACCCAAAGTGATTTTGGAGGAAAATTTATACAATCACAAAGGAATCTGGAGGGGGAAGGCACTAACTGGAGAGATCTCACACAACAGCCAGATGCTGCAATGGATAGAGCACTGGGCCTAGTCAGGAAGACCTGAGTTCAAATCTGACCTCAGACACTTACTAGCTGTGTGACCCTGGGCAAGTCACTTAACCCTGTTTGCCTCAATTTCCTCATCTATAAAATGAGCTGGGGAAGGAAATGACAAACCACTTCAATACCTTTGCCAAGAAAACTCCAAATAGGATCACAAAGAATTGGACATGACTGAAAGAACTGAAAAACCAAGATTTCATATACAAATCCATGTTTGAACTGAGCCTTTACAGAAACTAGAGATGTTGAGAAACAAAATGAAAGGAATAAAATCCAAAGGTTTAGAGGTGGGGAAAAGCCTGTATAGGAGGACAAGTAAGAAGGGCTGTTAATAGACAATAGAGGAATAAGGAGGCTGGAGAGGCAGGTTGGGGCCAGTCTGCGGAGGACTTTAAAGGCCAGAACAGTTTATACAGGGTTCCTGGATGTGGCAGTAATGAGAGATAGTCCTTCAGAGAGGCCCCCTCAGGCTCTCATCTCTGACCAAAACCTCCACAATCTACTCTTGACATCATTGCAGGACATCTGGGTCACAACCTCCTCTGTAGGAGGGATGCCCCCTGATGCCCCCAGACAGTAGAGTTTATTTAGGGAGAGGGCCTAGCCTTGTTCAGGTGAGTCTGCTTGGTTTCCTGTCTCTGACATCACAGTCTAGGTATTAGCCAGGGAAGGCTAGCCTGGGTCAAACAAGGTGCACACACGGGCTGTGGAACTTTCCAGGCAAGGACAGGGTTGGGGTGTTAGGAAGAAGAGGCTGGCCCAGCTTTTTGAGTACAAGACAGTGCTCCCCAAACGAGCCTCACGGGATGGGTTCCAAGTTTTGAAGATCATCACAATAGCACTAGCGGTCCTCAGATGCATGTGTGGTGGGGGCAGGGCTTGGTTTATAAGACAGTGTTTAGTTTCTTTGGTTATTTCTTCTTCCCAGACTATTGTTTTAGTTCTTGTGTGTGTGTGTGTGTGTGTGTGTGTGTGTGTGTGTGTGTGTGTGTGTGTGTGCGCGTGTGTGTGTGTGTAGACTGCTTTCCTAATCCTGCTTGCCTGACTTTGGACTCTTAATGCCCCTTCCAGTCCCAGGATTGTATGAGTCTGGGGTTCTGTGATCCTTACTTTCCCCTCCCCCCATTCCACCCCCCACCCTCACTCCACCTCTCAGCAGGAATAGCTGGTTTTGACAGAACTCTATGATTGTGCCTACAGCCCCCAGGGTTGCATTTATCACAATATGCATCATTCATTCCCCGCCCCCTAGCCAAAGAGACATATGGAATATAAATCTAGATTTTACAGCTGGGTGACAAGGGATTCCTGTTGCTGGGAGGGTCGCTGCACACCTTGCCACGTGTTAGATGATTGCCTAGCAACCAAATGCTGGGTTAAGCCACAGTAGAGTTGCATTTCCTAATCAGTGATTTCAGCACTCGGGTGCAACGAAAGACTATTAAGAAAAGAGGGAACATTTCCAGAGTAACTGAAGGCATGCTGGTCCAATGGTTAAAACCATTCACCCTCTGTACTATATTCCAAGGGAGGGTAGGGAGGGATCCAGGAAAGGCTTTTTTTTTTTTTTAATTTTGGCCATTGCAAAATAAACAAGCCTCCAATTTCTCTTCCCCACTATTATTCCATCTTAATACTAGAGGTACTTGTCTGGCATTTAAATATAGAAAAGGAAAAAAGAAGAAGCTAACAAGGGCTATGTCCCTTTACCCAATATGTTCTGGTGCTCCATAACCTTCCATGTGCTGCAAGTTAGAGAACTTAGCTCCTTCATTAGAGAGGGTCTAAACTCCAAAAAGATGTAGCATCCCAGAGTTTTAGAGTTGGAAGGGACCTCAGAGACCTCTTAGATCAATTCACATTTGGGCAAAAGTTGACACAATGCCTGATAAATGGTCATCTGACCGTTGTTCAAAGATCTCTAGTAACAGGGACCCCTCCTGGATCACTGTCTTGTCATGGCAGAGGGACTTACATAGCTCAATGAAACTAGGAGATATGCCATGTTGGGTTATTAAAGACAGACAAGTCACAGTGGAGAGGTCTGACAAAAGGTAATCCACTGGAGATGATACCAGAAGATAAGCCCCTCAAATCAGATGTCCAACATGTTGCTGAGCAAGCACAGAAGACAACTGTAAGTAGCTCCGGAACAAATAAAGCAATTGGGTTAAAACTGAAAGAAAGCTCATTTGTGGATGTGTCTGGTGATGAAAGGGAAGTCCAGTTGCTGTAAAAATCCATATTGCATAGGAACCTGGAATGTAAAACCCATGAACAAAGGCTAGCTGGATGTGGTCAAACAGGAGATAGAAAAATTAACCCTCATCATCTTGGGTATCAGTGAACTTAAATGGATGGGAATGGGTGAATTTAGTTCAGGTAGAACACTCCATATCCTACTGTGGGCAAGAATCTCTTAAAAGAAATGGAATACCTCTCGGTGTTAATAAAAGAGTGAGAAAAGCAGTACTTGGGCATAATCTCAAGAATGACAACATGACATTTATTCAAATCCAAGGCAAACCATTCAACATCACAGTAATACAAGTCTATGCTCCAACCACTGATGCTGAAAATGACAAAGGTGATCAGTTCTGTAAAGACCTACAACATCTTCTAGAAATAACACTAAAAAAAAAAAAGTCGCCTTCATCATAGGGGTTTGGAATGCTAACGTAGGAAATCAAAAGATAATTGGAATAATAGGTGTTTGGCCTTGGAGTACAAGGCATAGTAGGGCAGATGCTAATAGAGTTTTGTCAAGATAACTCATTGGTCAAAGCAAACACTCTTTTTCTACAATCAATGCAACTTTACACATGGACCCCACCAGATAGCCAATTTTGAAATTAGATCATATATACTTTGCAGCCAAAAGTGGAAAATCTCTGTATACTCAGTTAAAACAAGACCTGGAGCTGACTGTGGCTCAGATCATGAGCTTACTATAAAATTCAGATTCATAATGAAGAAAGTAGAGAATGAATATGAAAGTGGAGGTGATGAGTAGATTTGAGGGATTAGATCTGGTAGACAGAGTGCATGAAGAACTATAGACAGAGGTTTGCAATAGTATACAGGAGGTAGCAACAAAAACCATTCCTAAGGAAAAGAAGAGTAAGGAAGCAAAATGGCTGTCTGATGAGATTATAAACACCTGAGGAAAGAAGGAAAACAAAAAAGTAAAGGAGAAAGGGAATGATACATCCAACTAAATGCAGAATTCCAGAGAGTAGCAAGGAGAGATAAGGTTTTCTTAAATGAACAATGCGAAGAAAAAAGAAAATAATGGAGTGGGAGAGACAAGAGATTTCTTCAAGAAAATTAAAGCTATCAAAGGAACATTTCATGCAAAAATGGGCTTGATAAAATACAAAATGGTGGGCACTTAACAGAAGTAGAAGAGATTAAAAAGAGGTGACAAGAATATATCAAAAAACTGTACAAGAAAGATCTTATCATCATAACCATGATGGTGAAATTACTGATCTAGAATCAGATATTCTGGAAAATAAAATCAAGTGGGCCTTAGGAAGCTCTGCTAAAAATTAGGCTAGTGGAGGTAATGGAATTCCAACTGAACTATTTAAAATCCCAAAAGATGATGTTGCTAACATGCTGCATTCAATATGCCAGCAAATTTGGAAAACTCAACACTGATCACTGGGTTGGAAAAAATCAATTTACATCCCAGAAGGGCATAAAAGAAGGGCAATGCAAAAGAATGTTCAAATTACCACATAATTGTGCTTATTTCATATGCCAACAAGGTTATACTTAAGATTCTGCAAGTTAGACTTCAGCAATATGTGAACTAAGAATGACCAGAAAGGCAATCTCATTTTCAAAGAAATATAAGAACTGGAGACCAAATTCCCAACATTCGTTTGATTATGGAGAACTCAAGGGAGTTCAGAAAAGCACCTACTTCTGTTTTTGTGACTACACTAAAGCCTTTGACTGTGTGGATCACAACAAAACATTACAAGTCCTCAAAGGGATGGAAGCACCATATCACCTTACTTGTCTTCCTGAGGAATCTATATGTGGGTCAAGAAGCAACAAGTAGAACCAAACATGGAACAGCTGGTTGATTTAGAGTACGACAAGGCTGTATACTGTCACTTTACTTATTCAGCTTATATGCAGTGTACATCATGAGAAATGCCAGGCTGATAAATCGAAAACTAGAATTAAGGTTGCCAGGAGAAATATGCAAATGATACCTCTCTGATGACAGAAAATTAGAAGAAGAATTAAGAAGCCTCTTGATGAGGGTGAAAGCGGAGAGTGTAAAACTTTGCTTGAAACTTAACATTAAAAAAAAACAAAAACAAAAAACTAAGATCTTGGCTACTGGTCCTGCAAACAGAGAGAGAAGAAATGGAAACAGTATTAGATTTTATATTTTTGGGTTCAAAGATCACTGCAGATAGCAACTGCAGCCATGAAATTAAAAAATGCTTGCTCCTTGAAAAGAAAGCTATGGCAAATCTGAACAGCATACTAAAAAGCAGAGATACCTTGTTAAAAAAAAAAAAGGTTCATATAGTCAGAACTATGTTTTTTCTACTAGTGATGGGTGGCTCAGAGAGTTGGACTACAAGGAAAGTTGAGCTTTTGAATTGTGGTACTAGAGTCCCTTGAACATTAAGGAGATCAAATCTGTCAATACTTAAAGAAATTAATTCAGGCTATTCACTGAAAGGACAAATATTTGAGTTAAAGCTTAAATACTTTGGTCACAGAATGAAAAGACTCTGATGGCTGGAAAGGTTAAAGGCATAAGGAGAAGGGGGTGGCAGAGGATGAGATGAATAGATGTCATGGAGGCAATGAACATGAACTTGGACAGACTTTGGGAAACAGCAAAAGATAGAAGGGTCTAGCATGCTACAGTTCATGGGACCATGAAGAGTTGGACGTGACTGAATGAATAAACAACGAAGTAGCAGGGAAGTCACTACTTCCCTTGGCAGCCAATTCCATTTTGGAATAGTTCTAATTGCTAGGAAGTTTTTTCCTCACTTTAAGCCTAAATTCACCTTTTTGCTGTTTCTACCTATTTCCAATACTATCTCTGGTCCCAGAAACAAAAATCTAATCCCTCTTTCATATGAAAGATAGTCCTTCAGGTACCTATTGGGTGCTTAAACCATTCTCCACACAGCTACCAAAATTATTTTCCCTTTTTTAACAATATTTTTTCCAACGACTAATAAAGACAATTTTTAACATTAACTTTTTTGAAATTTTGAGTTCCAAATTCTCTCCCTCCCTCCCCGTCCGCTCCCTGAGATGGTAAGAAATTTGATATAGGTTATACATGTGCAATCATGCAAAGCACACTTCCATATTGGTCATGTGAAAGAAGAAACATACTAAAACATAACGTGAAAAAAATAAAGTGAAAAGTAACATGCTTTGATCTGCATTCAGACTGTCAGTTCTTTTTCTGGATGTGGATAGCATTTTTCATCATGAGTCCTTTGAGATTATCTTGGATCACCGTATTGCTGAGAATAGCTAAGTCATTCACGGTTGATCATCACATAATTTTGCTGTTTCTACGTGCAATGTCTTCCTGGTTCTGCTCACTTCCCTTTGCATCAGTTTATGTAAGTTTTTCCAGGCTTTTTCTGAAGTTATCCTTCTCATCATTTCTTTTAGCACAGCAGTATTCTATCACAATCATATAGTACAGCTTCTTTAGCCATTCCCCAACTGATAGACATTTCCTCAATTTCTAATTCATTGCCACCACAAAAAGAGCTACTATTAATTTTTTGAACAAATAGGACCTTTTCCCTTTTTAAAAGATCTCTTTGGAATACAAACCTAGTAGTGATATTGATGGATATGAACAGTTTTATAATTGTTTAGGCATAATTTCAAATTGCTTTTCAGAAGGGTTGGACCAGTTATCAACTCCACCAATATTGCATTAGTGTCTCAATTTTCCCACATCCCCTCCAACATTTATCATTTTCATTTTCTGTCATATTAGCCAGTGTGATATGTGTGAGGTGGTATCTCAGAGCTGTTTTAATTTGCATTTTTCTAATTGATAATGATTTAGAGTACTTCATCATATGTCCATAGACAGCTTTGATTGCTTCACCTGAAAACTTCTTGTTCACGTTCTTTGACCATTTATCAATTGGGAAATTATTCATATTCTTATAAATTTGACCCAGTTCTCTATATATTTGAGAAATAAGACTTTTATCAGAGACACTTGCTGTAAAAATTGTTTCCCAACTTTTTGCTTTCCTTTGAATCTTGGTTGCCTTGATTTTGTTTGTGTAAAACCTTTTAAATTTAATATAATCAAAATTATCCATTTTACATCTCATAATGTTCTTTATATCTTACTTGGTCCTAAATTCTTTCCTTACCCATGGATTTGACAGATAAAATATTCCTCACTCTCCTAATTTGTTTATGATATCACCCTTTATGTCTAAATCATGTACCCATTTTGAACTTACCTTGTTATATGATGCAAGATGTTGGTCTATACCCGGTTTTTAGCCATACTGTTTTCTAGTTTTCCCAGCAGTTTTTGTCAAATAGTGAATTCTTGTCCCAAAAGTTTTGATTTTTGATTTTATCAAAAACTAGATTGTTATGGTTATTTAATACTCTGTCTTATATACCTAATCCATTCTGATGATCCATCACTCTATTTCTTAAACAGTACTAGATTGTATTGAGGATCACCACTTTATAATATTGAAATTTGATATGAATAAGCCACATTTCTTCACATTTCTTCATTAATTCCCTTGATATCTTTGAGTTTTTGTTCTTCCAGATGAATTTTGTTATTAATTTTTTAGCTCTATAAAATAGCTTTAGGTAGGTTGATTGTTATGAAACTGAATAAGTATATTAATTTAGGTAGGATTGTCATTTTTATTATATTGGCTTGGCCTACACAAGGGCAACTGATATTTTTTTAAGAAAAAATTTATTTGTGTGTAAAGCATATTGTAATTATTTTCATATAGTTCCTAGACTTGTCTTGGCAGGTAGACTCCAAGTATTTTTTAATTGTCTAGTTCTTTTAAATGGAATTTCTCTTTCTATCACTTGCTGCTGGATTTTGTTGATAACATATAGAAATGCCAATGATTTATATGGATTTATTTTATATCTTGCAACTTTGCAAAAGTTGTTAATTATCTCAAGTAGTTTTTAGTTGTTTTCTAGAATTTTCTAAGTACACCATCATATCATCTACAAAGTGATGATTTTGTTTTCTCATTGTCTATTTTAATTCCTTCAATTCCTTTTTCTTCTCATTGCTATAGCTAACATTTCTAGTACAAAATTGAATAATAGTGGTAATAATGGGCATTCTGACTTCAACCCTGATCTTACTGGGAAGGTACATTACAGATAATGTTTGCTCTTAGTTTTAGATAGATACTACTTATTTTAAGGAAAGGTCTATTTATTCCTATGATCTCTAGTGTTTTTGATAAGTGGGTATTATATTTTTGTCCAAAGCCTTTTCTATATCTATTGAGATAATCACATAGATTTTGTTGATTTTGCTACTGATATGGTCACTTGTGCTTATAGTTTTCCTAATACTGAACTAGCCTTACATTCCTGATATAAATCCCACTTGGTCCTTGTGATATATTGCTATAACAAGATTATTTTCCTAAAACTTGGATCTGACCATGCCAATTCTCTGCTTAAAATTTTTAGTCTCAATGAAAATATGTTCAACATTAATGTATGTGTAGAGCCTATATTAGACTACATGCTGTCTTGGGTAGGAGGGAGGGGAAGGAGGAGGAGAAAATTTAGAACTCAAAATCTTATGGAAGTGAATGTTGAAAACTAAAAATAAATTAATTAATTAAAATTTTAGTCTCCATATTTCCTCTATGATAAAAATGAAAATGCTTAAGCTTATTATTTAAAGCCTTGGGCACAGGCTGGCTTCAACCTACCTTTACAGATTTATTTCACATTGCTTTCCTTCACAAACTTTATGTTTTAGGCCAAGTATTCTTAATTTTTTTTTTGGTAGTCTGGACCCCTTGGGTAGTCAGGTGAAGCCTGTGGATCCTTTCTCAGAATTTTGTTTTTAAGTGTGCAAAATAAAATACATAGGATTCCAAAGGAAACAATCTATATTGAAATAGTTACCAAAATATTTTTTAAAGTACTATACAGACTACAGGTTAGCCTCCCCTGCTTTGAACAAATTAATCTACTGAGTTTTCTAAAATCAGTGTAAAAGAAATATTAAGTAGTTTTTCTGTAACATCACAACAGTATGTAAAAAAAATTCCTTCATCTAATAGAAAGAGTTATGGGGCCTTCTAAATCAATCCAGCTGATTAAGTAACCTCTTCATATACTGTTATGGGGTTGCTGGGAAATTCCTGAATATTTCTCTTGCATCAGCACTTCATGTCTGAGTCTCTTAATAGGCAATCTTTTCATGCTTAAAATGCACATCTTCCTCATCTTCACATCTTAGAAACCTTAGGTTTCTTCCTTTTTTATTTTATTTGTTTTCAGTGTCCTATAATCACTTCCATATAACTTAGATTTTTTTCTCTCTCCTTCCCTTCCCCCTCCTTCCCTGAGACTGCATACAATTTTCTATTAAATACATTTTCTCCTTAGTCATGTTGCATGGAAGAATGAAAATGAATGGAAGAAATCATAAAACAAACCAAAACATAATACAAAAGAAAATGATCTGCTACATTCTGCGATTGAATTCCATAATTCTTTATCTGGATTTCGAAGGCATATTGCCTTAAGAGACCATGGGGGGGCGGAGCCAAGATGATGGAGTAGAAAGACACACATACACAGGGTCTCCCCACACAGCCCATAAAACACCTGTAAGAGGGACTCTCAACAAATTTTGGAGCAGCAGAAGTGGAGAACAACAGAGTGGATATTTCCAGCCCAGGGTGACCTGAAAGGCACACAGGAAACGTCAATTGCACTGGACTCGGAGCGTGGAGCCCAGCCCAGTCTTGGCCATGCAGCATGCGGCTCGGGAACAGCCCTTGGGGGCAGAGTCTCCACTCTTGGAATCCCCAGTAGCAGCAGCTGATCGGTAGATCCCTCAACCCACAGGTGCCAAAGGACAGTGACAGGGTTTTTTTAGCTGGCTGGGAAGGGAGAAGGGTCCTCCCAAAATGCACATGGCCTCTGGCTCTGGCCTCAGGCAGCAGCTACAGAGGCCACACCAGGCAGGCCAGGCAGCAGGAGTACTCATGGCAGCCCCTGCAGGAGCCCGAGACCATTGCTGGATCATAAAAACCCCTGGGGGCACTGAGGGAGCTGGTCTTTGTCTCACACTGAATGGTGACCCTGCTGCCACAGCTTGACTGAATCTTCCCCCACCTCCCCCCCCCAGTGCTAGCTTGGTGGAACTGGAGGTCAGGTGCCTGTGGAGAGGAAACTCTGCTAAGATTCTGGGCACAAAAATCCATTCCTGCTCCCAGACCAGCACACACTTGATTGTGCCACCTTTGAGGAACTGATATCTTACAGGTCCCCAGAGTATACCCTACTCTTGACAAAGGAACAAAAGTCAAATAACTGGTTGGGGAAATGCCCAAAAAAGGGGAAAAAATAAGACCATAGAATGTTACTTTCTAGGTGAACAGATATCTCCTCCCATCCTTTCAGATGAGGAACAGAAATGCTTACCATCAGGGAAAGACATAAAAGTCAAAGCTTCTATATCCCAAACATCCAAAATAAATATTCAGTGGGCTCAGGCCATGGAAGAGCTCAAAAAGGATTTTGAAAATCAAATTAGAGGGGTGGAGGAAAAACTGGGAAGAGAAATGAGAGAGATGCAAGAAAAGCGTGAAAAGAGGGTCAACACCTTGCTAAAGAAGACCCCAAAAAATGCTGAAGAAAACAACACCTTTAAAAATAGGCTAACTCAATTGGCAAAAGAGGTTCAAAAAGCCAATTAAGAGAAGAATGCTTTCAAAAGCAGAATTAGCCAAATGGAAAAGGAGGTCCAAAACCTCACTGAAGAAAATAGTTCTTTAAAAATTAGAATGGAACAGAGAGAGGCTAATGACTTTATGAGAAACCAAGAAATCACCAAACAAAACCAAAAGAATGAAAAAATGGAAGATAATGTGAAATATCTCATTGGAAAAGCAACTGACCTGGAAAATAGATCCAGGAGAGACAATTTAAAAATTATGGGACTACCTGAAAGCCTTGATCAAAAAAAGAGCCTAGACATCATCTTTCATGAAATTATCAAGGAAAACTACCCTGACATTCTAGAACCAGGGGGCAAAATAAATATTGAAAGAATACACCAATCACCTCCTGAAAGAGATCCAAAAAGAGAAACTCCTAGGAACATTATGGCCAAATTCCAGAGTTCCTAGGTAAAGGAGAAAATATTTCAAGCAGCTAGAAAGAAACAATTCAAGTACTGTGGAGATACAATCAGGATAACACAAGATCTAGCAGCTTCTACATTAAGCAATCGAAGGGCATGGAATAGGATATTCCAGAAGTCAAAGGAACTAGGACTAACACCAAAAATCACCTACCCAGCAAAACTGAGTATAATACAAAGAAATAGAGGACTTTCAAGCATTCTTGATGAAAAGACAAGAGCTGAAAAGAAAATTTGACCTTCAAACACAAGAGTCAAGAGAAGCATGAAAGGGTAAACAGCAAAGAGAAAATCATAAGGGACTTACTAAAATTGAACTGTTACATTCCTACATGGAAAGACAATATTTGTAACTCTTGAAACTTTTTTCAGTATCTGGGTAGTTGGTAGGATCACACACACACACACACACACACACACAGACAGAGAGCACAAGGTGAATTGAATAGGATGGGATCATATCTTAAAAAAATGAAATTAAGTGATGAGAGAGAAATATATTGGAAGGAGAAAGGGAGAAATGGAATGGGGCAGGTTATCTCTCATAAAAGAGGCAAATAAAACACTTTTCAGTGCAAGGAAAAAGAGGGGAGGTGAGAGAAAAAACATGAAGCTTACTCTCATCACATTCGACTAAAGGAAGGAATAAAATGCACACTCCTATTGCTATGAGAACCTATCTTACAATACAGGAAAGTGGGGGAGAAGGGGATAAGTAGAGTCGAGGGGGATCATGGAAGGGAGGGCAGTGGGATGAGAGAGCAATTTGAAGTCAACACTCGGGGAGGGACAGGATCAAAAGAGAGAATAGAAGCAATGGGGGACAAGATAGGATGGAGGGAAATAGAGTTAGTCTTACACAACACGCATATTATGGAAGTCATTTGCAAAACTACACAGATAGGGCCTATATTGAACTGCCTGCCTTTCCAAAGGGAATGGATGGAGAGGGAGGGATGGGGAGAAGTTGGAACTCAAAGTTTTAGGAGCAACTGTGGAGTATTGTTCTTGCAACTAGGAAATAGAAATACAAATAATGGGGTATAGAAAGTTATCTTGCCCTACAGGACAAAAGAGAAGATGGGGACAAGGGAAGGGAGGGATGTTAGAAGAGAGGGCAGATTGGTGATAGGGGCAATTAGAATGCTCCGCGTTTTGGAGTGGGGGAGGGGAGAAATGGGGAGAAAATTTGGAACCCAAAATTTTGTGGCAATGAATGTTGGAAAGTTAAATAAATAAATTTAATTAAATTTTTTAAAAAGTGATGAACAGGAAGACTTCAGAGAGGCCTGAAAGGATGTATATGAACTGATCCTGAGTGAAAGGAGCAGAACCAGGAGAACTTTTTACACAGCTACAACCACAGTGTGAGAAGAATTTTTCTAGTAGACTTGGTCTTTCACAGCAATGCAAAAAATTCCCAGTGGACTTTTGAGGCAAAACACCTCCCACATCCAGAGAAAGAACTATGGAACTGGATTGTAGATAGAAGCAGACCATTTTCTCTTGTGTTATGTTTTGTTTTGTTTTATGGTTTCTCCCATTCATTTTAATTCTTCTATTCAATATGTCTATGGTGAAATTGTATTTAATAGGAATGTATGTGTAGAACTTATATAAGATTGCACGCCATCTCAGGGAGGGAGTGGGAAGGGAGGGGAGAAAAACAGGGAGGGAGAGGGGAAAATCTAACATATATAGAAGTAATTGTAGAAAATTGAAAACAAATAAAATAATGTTAAAAAAAAAAAGAGACCATTGGGAATTTTTTAAGTCCTTGCATTGCAATGGAGGTCTAAGTGTACCAGAAAAAATATGCTTGCACACTGTGGTGATTGCTATGTATAAAGTTCTCCTGGGTCTGCTCCTTTCACTCAGCATCAGTTCGCATAAGTCTTTCCAGGCCTCTCTTGAAGTCTTCCTGTTCATCATTTCTTATAGCACAATAGTATTCCATTACATTCATATAACAAAATTTATTCAGTCATTCCCTAATTGATGGGCATCCCCTTGAGTTTTTGGCCACCACAAAGAGTGCTGCTATAAATATTTTTGTACATGTAGAACTTTTTGCCACTTTTATGATCTCTTGGGTATACAGTCCTAGAAGCGATATTGCTGGGTCAAAGGGTATACACATTTTTGTAGTCCTTTGGACATAGTTTCAAACTGCTCTCCAGAATGGTTGGATCAGTTCACAGCTCCACCAACAGTGCATTAGTGCTCCAACTCTGCCACATTCACTCCAACATTTATCATCTTCCTGTTTTGTCATGTTAACCAATCTGATAAGTGTGATGTGGTATCTCAGAGTTGTGTTGAAACCTGAGGTTTCTTTATGATAGTTCTGAGACCCCCTCCCTCAAAAGGCCTTGCCTTTCGTTCCCAGTCTTTAGAGCATTCCCATTCTTAAATAATACAGAATTGTCTCTCTCTCTCATTTGGATTCTCCCAATAGAATGTAAACTTGAAGATGAGAATTATTTGATTTTTTTTTTGTCTTTTTATTCCCAGAACCTAGCATAGAACTTCACACATAGTAAGCACTTAATATACATTTTCAAAATTGAAGTGAAGTAAATTGATTAAAGACAACAGAATTTAATTTTTGAAGATACAATCACAAATTATTCCATTGAGGAAAAAAAGGGGGAAGTGAAGGACTTAAGATAGCTTAGCATCATAGCTTCCCTGGGAACTTTCCAAATGATTTGAATTTTTAAAAGACATGTACAGTTTTGCATGACTTCATATATATAATGGATATTGCATTTCTTGTCTTCTCAATGGGTGGGTGAGGGGAAGGAGAAGAAAGAATTTGGAACTGGAAAGAGAAAATTTTTAAACATAAAAAAATACATGCAAAAGATTGAAAGTAGAGGCCCATAAATTAGAATGATTTTTAAATGATGTCACAGACTTACAGGAACAGTAACTGGAAAGCTAAAAGCTTAGAATATTGGGAGACTTGCAATAAATTTACACTAAGGACAGTAAAAACGATTCCTGCACCTATGTTTGGGAAAGAAAGCATGGAACAGAGAAGCTCATGACTTTGGCACTGATATTGAAATGTGAATAAATGATGATGAAAATGTGGAACTATTCAACTTCTCTATTGATTTCATTTTCCCTATCATAGGAAAATGAACTTAACACTGAAAAAGATAGCATAAATGTGGTTAAGTGAAAATTGAAGCCTGAAGGGAGAAAGCAGACAGAAACGACCCTGAAGCTCAAAATGGATTCAGATCACTTGGCCCAGACCTATTATACCCCTGGATATTAAAAAAAAAAACCTGCCAATATGATTGCTGAATAGCCAGCTTAATACAAGGGTCTCAAAAATCTTGGTACGGCTTTTAGCTTTTAAAGCTAAGTAGTTCAATGGATAAAAAGACTGAACCTGGAATCAGGTAGACTTGAGTTCAAACCCAGCTGGGCAAGTGTCTGTCTTAGTCCCTCTCTAAAACGGAGATAATAGCACCTACCTCCCAGGATAAAATGAGATGATACTTATAAATATTATTTGCAAACCTTGCAATGCTAAATAAATTTCAGATATTATTTGCTATTGTTTTTCAGCCATGATCCAATTTGGGGTTTTCTTGGCATATATACAAGAAGGGTTTGCTATTTCCTTCTCCAGTTCATTTTGCAGATGAGGAAACTGAGTCAAACAGGGGTAAGCATCTTGACAAAAGTCCTACAGGTCATAAACGTCAGATCTACATCTTTTGATTTCTAATCCAAAATTCTTTCCATGGCCTCTATTGCCCAATGTTGTGCATTTGCAACAATTCCCTTCAAAGAAATGTCACAAACTTCTAGAAATTTGGTTCATGAGCTATTTGACTGCAGGGGCCAAGGAAGTGGCAAACATAGGCAGATGTGTGGAATCACTGATGTCTAAAACTGAATTGAGGGGGAATGTGGGCTGGAGCTCCGATTTCCCTGTTTGTTTATATGGGACCAATTCATTTCACCCACTCTGCCTGGGTAGACAAAAGTGCTGCCCGCTGCATTTCCTTTGAGGAGGCCTATTCTCAAGTCTGAACATGATTTAAGAGCTTTAGAGAACCTAGGAAGAGATAATAAATATTAAGGTCTGCCATCTTGGTGGGTGGCTATTTTTGGAAGATGGTGGGCGTCTTGTTAGCAATTCGGAGAGCTCCAGGATTTTTAGTTTTTTAAAATGCATTTTCTTCTACTAAGGTTACTCCAAGCTGGGCTGTGATAAAAGGGGAGGGCTGAAAAGAGAATGGAAGTATTTGAAAGGGCTTACTTTCTGTCATTAGTTTCACCCCAGGCCACGATCTCCCCAGAGTTCAGGACAGTGCTATTGTGGCAGTTTGGAAATACTGAACAGTTATTTAAAGTACACCATAATTGGGCTATTCAAGAGATTAAGTAACTCAACCATAGTCAGGGAAAACTTTCTAGGTAAGGAAAAATCACATAGATGGGGTGTAGAATGAGAACCAGTTGACAGAGGAATTGTTTGAAGTCAAAATGTTTAGTTAAAGGAGTTTATTGGATTCTCCAGAGACGTCTTCAAAACACTTTGGAAAGAATCACAAAAGTGCAGCCAGGAAACGGCACCAGAAGAGGACTGGAGAAAGTCCATGAAAGGATGATTATGGGGCTGAAAAATAAGGCCTTTGAGGAAAATTTAGAGGAACTTAGCCTGCCTGGAGAAGAGGTGTTTCGGGGATGACAATATAGATCTTTAAGTACACAGGGTATTATTCAGCAGAGGCTAGTACCCTGCTGTTTTTTAGTTTACTGAAGACAGAGTAAGGGAATACGTGCTGAAACTGCAGGAAGAGCAAAGAATTTAGATCGTCTGTGAGTATCAGTCGACCATGCAGCAGTGTAGGGACCCAAAGGGCAAAACATGGAAGTGCGGTCTATGCTCAGTCAAGTGGCAAGAAGCTGGATGTGCAAGCATCATCTTTCCAATTTCATTTGCTCAACATATCCCAATATTTGAGGGGGCAAACCATTCTGACTTGGTCCTCTAAATAAGCTTCAGTGGTAGATAGCTCCCTGCCCCTCTGCTAATGATAGACTGGGTGGTGCAGTGGAAAGTGTACTGGATGGGGAGACAGAGGAGGGAGGGAGGCAGAGAGAGAGCGGGGAGAAGCAGGAGGAAAAGAAGAGAGGGAGGGAGGGAAAGAGAGGGTGAGAGAGGGAGGGGAGAGAAAGAGGGAGAAACAGAGACAGATAGGGAAGAGGGAGAGACAGAGACAGAAAGGGAAGGAGGGAAAGAGAGAGAGAGAAAAGGAGGAGAGCAGAGGAGAGGAGAGGAGAGGAGAGGAGAGGAGAGGAGAGGAGAGGAGAGGAGAGGAGAGGAGAGGAGAGGAGGGGAGAGGAGAGGAGAGGAGGGGAGAGGAGGGGAGAGGAGGGGAGAGGAGGGGAGGGGAGGGAAAGAGTAGGTATCTGGTAATCCTTAGTATTCTAATCACTAGAAAGAAACCTTTTGTGGAAGATTAGTGATAATTTTCCAGACTCTGTCTGAGCTGAGGTGAAATACCCCACAGGGCCATCCAGCTCCTGCTAAATTAGATAATTACAAAATGCTTGTAAAGTATAAAGTGCCATCCACAGGTAAAGTATTCGTATTGTTCTTTCTTATAATAATTTTAGCTCTTTTTTAGTTATTTGTTCTATTTGTCTTAATAACACTCAGCTGTTGTCCTTCGTCTTTGAAGAAGCCCAAAATGACATCACCATTGTAAAGTGAAGTTTCAATATGTCCAACTGTGGCTGATCAAAACAATACGAGTTCGGAATGCTCTACCACAGGTTGGGCACAGATAGTCTATGTGAATATTTGGGGTGGATATCCCAGATTTGTGCATCCTGGGTTTCCTTTGTGCTGTCTCAATTCTGCTTTGCTCATAGAACACAACACCCTTTCTGATGTGGGCGCTCCTTGCTGAACCGTCCTGTGCCAGTGTCTCCCATGTTGCACAGTCCAATGCAAAGTTCTTGAGAGTTTGAAAATGTCCATGTATTGCTTCTTCTGACGACCATGTGATCATCTGCCCCATGGGAGTTTTCTATAAAATAGTCTTTTTGGCAAGTGTACATTTTGCATTCAAACAACATGGCCAGCCCATTGCAGTTGTGTGTTCTCTGAAGCATAATTTGAGTACTTGGCAGTTTAGCTTGAGCAGGAACTTCAGTGTCTGGTACCTTATCATGCCAGGTGATCCTCAGAATCTTCCTAAGACAGTTCAGATGGAAGCTATTCAGTTTCCTGGCATGACATTGGTGTACTGTCGAGGTTTCACAGGCATGCAACAATGAGGTCAGCACAACGGCTCTGTAGACCTTCAGTTTGGTAGTCAGTCTAATACCTCTTCTCTCCCAAACCTTTCTTTGGAACTTTCCAAACACTGAGCTAGCTCTGGCAATGTGTGCATCAACCTCATTGTCAATGTGTACATCCCTGGAAAGTACACTACCAAAGTAAGTGAACTTATCCACAGTAAGGAAACGCTGAAGATAGAGACTCTTGTAAAAGGGAAGGCATATCTCCAATTGCAAAATAATAAAATGGCACTATAGTTTCTATAAGTCTTTTGTAAATTTAAATGACATGAATCAATCCTCCCAGCACACTAAAATCTTCTGAAATATGCAAAACTAGGGACCAAATCCTGGTTAGGCTTTGGCTAACCATAACTATGCAGCAACTCTTGAGTGTAGTTTGGGCTGCCTCTGTCCGCCTCTCCCAACTTAATTCCCACATTAACATATTGCATTAAACTCCAGTACAATGAAATTTCTACGTAAACAAAATAATCCTCAGTTCCAGTCAAAAGCCAACCTGTTTCAATGTTCACTTTCAAAAAAATTCACCACAACCCAAAAATTTGGATGGTTCGCTGGAGCTGATCGATATCATTCTGCTATTAGAAATTTAAACTGAGAGAAAAGTGGGGCTGTAAACTTTGGAAGCACCTGATAATCCTGCTCTAATCTTTCTGGGAACTCAGTACAAAACTGTTGTAGTCCCTCTCCCAAGCTTCCGCACACTAATTAGATAATTCCCTGAAGGAAGCAGCTTTGAGTTTGGGTCTAGAACAGATGAGGTCTTGTGGTAGTGAGAAGTCCACTAAAAAGCAGCAGAAGAATGAGTCTGGGAGGCAGTGATTTCATGACTATGGAGAGTGGGAAGCAGGCCATACTATTACTGCGGTTCAGAATGTAAAACAGTTGGGATCCCTGTACCTCAGTCAGCGTCATCTTCTATAGAAGACAAGACTAAAATAGGTTGGAAGATGGGTAATAGATCTCCCTTTCCTTCCTTCTTCAAAGACCAGAAGTTGAATGAAAAGTAGACTTTTTCTTCTCCTGTTTCTGTTTTTGTGAATGAATTGGTTACGATTGTCGATGGCTAAGGCATTGCACTGTTGTTACTCAGTCTTTTCTGTCATCGTGCGACTCTTTGTGACTCCGTTTGGGGTTTTATTGGCAAAGATGCTAGATTGGTTTACCCTTTCGTTCTCCAGTTCATTTTACTGATGAGCAAACTGAAGCAAACAGGGGTAAGTGACATGCCTAGAGTCACAGCTAGTGTCTGAGGTCATTTGAACTCACGAAGATGAGACTTCAGGCCCAGCACTCTTTGCACTAACTGTGCCACCTAGCTGCCACAGTCATCATATTCTTGAGATCTAAGTATGTTAGAGAAATGCCCCAAGAGTTTCACATGCCAGGATCCTGTAATTCTAGTTTGGGACGTTAAAGGCCTCCCTAGTTTTAGGTGTTTTGACCTATACAAAGTTAGGTTTCATGAGTGGTCTTACAAATTTCCCAAGCAGGAGCCTTAAAATAAACTTATTCCACTGTTGTTACCAAAGGGAAGGGAAGGTGAGGAAGTATTCCAGTCCATCAATCAGTCAATAAGCGTTTATTAAGCACCTACAGTGTTCCAGGCTTGTGGTACACAGTGATTCCTAGGGTTATGCTACTAACAGCCATTATGTAAGTAATGCATACCAATATATATACATATATATATATGTGTGTGTGTGTGTACACACATACATATTGAGGCTGGCGACCTGCACAGCCCTCCCTCCCTCAAAACAAAGTCAAGTGCAATCATGTCATCATTTCTCTGATGGCATGGTCTTCTTCAGCCACAAAGGATGAACACAACAACAACATGTACGTGTACATACACACAACCACACACTTCTTAGAGTGTGCCAAAATTGCCTGGAGAGGTAATGTGGTATAATAGAAAAATCATCAACTCTGGAAACAGAGGATGTCGATTATACTTCTAATACTTACTATGCACAAACACACAGATACATACATACACATGTATCTATCTATATATGTGTGTATATTTAGATTTACATGCATGTGTGTATATACAGGTATATATATAATAAATATATGTATGTAGAAGTATACATAGAAATATAAATTATTTATACATATTTATATGTGTATATGTACATATGTATGTATGTATGTACGAATATTTGATCTGGCACTTCTGCAGACCCCATTATATTGTTCAGCATTATGACTCACCCTTATGGAGGGGGTAGGGAACTGGCTGTTAGGACAGGTATTATGATGTGGAATAGAATGCCTTGGAGATACTGTGGGACATGTATGGACTTTCTAGTCTGGTAACTTTCTATTGAAGAGGAGACTTTTGGGCTGTGGAAGGTCTTAAAGCTTGTCAGCTCCTTCCTCTTATTTGGTGACTCCACTCAGGGCCTTGGGTAAAAAAAAGGGTGAGGCTGTGGGGCTTTCTCTCCTCTGACCAAATGACCCTGTGAAGAGGCTTCAGTCCTTGGCTTTTGAATTTGTTCTTTTTAGGTCTAGGAAGAGGGAGTAGAGGCTCCATGATTTTTTGGTATCCCAGCTTCTAGGGTCTGGAGGGTGTTTTGGTGGACCCAAAGTCTGGGACAGACTGTAGTTGATCTGGCATTGATATCCCAAAGATCGAGAAGGGATCTTCGGAATCCAGGCCAGCAGAAGTTGAAATGAAGATACATCTAGTAGTCATGTCCCATCTGGATGTGAATTTGGTGGGACCAAGGCTGTGTAGAAACTGAGGTAATATAGGGGAGACTCTGCCTCCAACATACTGGGGGAAATATTTGTAGTTTGTTCTTGACAAGTCTTTGAAGTAAATTTCCATTTTTAAAAGCTGTGGATTATTAAATAGTGAAATGAAAGAAATGGAATGAGGACTGGCCAGAAAACAATGGAGGGAGAACATGGTAAGGACTTGAGAAGAGAGCATTAAGAAAATACAACTCCCCCTCCCCAAAAATGCCTAGGAACCTGTAGGGAACAGGTATACCAGCCTGGCTTTGGAAGAGCATATCAGAGCATACTCTATCCATATGCTCTTGGGCAAATCGCCTAACCTCTCTGTGCCTCAGTTTCCTAATCTGTAAAATGTGAAAGTTGGACGAGATGACCTCAGAGATCCCTTCAAATCCTAGATCTGTCATCCTATGGTTTATTTTGGTGATGGGACCCTTACCAAGACACTCCACACAATTGATAAGAGTCAAGCAGGGAGAGGCAGTGATTCAAATGATCCCTTTCATTTTTTTGTTCACAAGTTGCAATATCTCTTAGGGGAAGCAAGTAGTGGGACTTACTTTTTTTCCATTTCAAATACAGAGTCTCACTAATTCTCTGCCTTGTCTGGTATTTTATAGAGCTAATTTCCTAGCAGTGAGCCCCTGTGGTACATACATTATTTGCCAGGTCAGTGAGTATTTTTCAGCTGTTGGAGACCTTCTGCTGTCAGCTTTATTCTTCACAATAGTCTAGTAATGCAAACCTCTCTATGGCTCACTGGTTCAATCTGTCTGAAAGGATTTTGAGGTATTTGTATTCACAGGCAAACCACAGCTTGAGCAGAAGCCCATGACTGGTAAATGCTTCAAAGCTATTGGAAGAGCTATCCATCCCTACTTCCTCCCCTCCTATTTTGAATTCCTGAAGGACCAAGCCATGGAGGAGGGGCAGTTCTATTGGGATTCAGGGGGAAAAATGAGTCCTAAGATGCTGTACTTCATTGTGACCCATAATGCCCTAGCCCCCTGATCAACCTGGTTTCTTTCCTCATCTCCACTGTCTCTCCTCCACATCTTTTCATCTGAAGTATTGTCTCCATTTTCTGTTCTGCTTTTATATGACTATATCCATTCTTCTGCTTCCCAGTTCCCCCTTATCCTCTGTTTTCCCTTTTCTTCATTATCAAACAAAATAAGATGCATTTAGAACACTAGGGATTAAAACTGAAAGAGACTTTAGATATCTTCTAGTTCCTAACCTCATATTCTACAGAAAAGGAAACTATAGATAGAAACTCTTCCAGGAAGGGTAAGTGACTTCCTGTGCCCAGTGCCTGGAATGTTCTTTCCTCATTTTCAGCTCTTGGACTCACTTAGCTCCATTCAAGGCTTACCTCAAGAGCTGCCCACCACATGAAATCTTTCTTGACCAAGTATTAGCACCCCCTTCCAAAACAACTTTATTTTTTAATTTGTATTTTGTAATGATCTATATGCACATTGTCCCCCAGTAGGAAGTAAGCTCCATGAGGGCATAGACTATTTTCAATTTTGTTTTTATATGCCCTGTACCTAGTATATCCTTGGCATGTAATAGGCACTTAATACATGATTGTGAATTGAATTGTCCAAGGTCCCACAGCTAATACATAGCAGACCCTGGATTGAATCCAATCTCTCTGGACACAAGTTTCATGCTGGTCTCACTCCACTCTATGACATTGTTTTAGAACCAAATTCTCCCCTAGTCCTCTCATTTCACAATACATCTTTGACTGTGTTTCCATTCAATTTAGTGAAAATAAAAATTAAATGAACTTTTTGGGGCTTTGGCATCATGAAAATATAATCTTTATTTCTACATCATTGCCATCCACAGTATAGTATAGAGAGAACAGTCCTTCGAGTCAAGAAGATCTGAGTTCAAATTCTGCCTCTGACACGTAGTAACTGGTGACTGTATAGGCAAAGCACTAAGTCTCTCAGTTCTCTAGGCAATTCTCAGTGACTCCAGACTTTAAGTAGGTTAGAAGGTGCCGTTCTGCATTGGTGGAGGGAGTTTCTTCCCTTGAGGGAACACCCTTCTGTCAATAAAATTACAGGTCCAATTTCTACTACCTCTCAGGTATAGGCTATCTCAACACATATATCAAACAGGAGGTAAATGATCACTTATGGGTATGTGTTAGACTGGAAATTGAGATATCCAGAGAATGGGAAAGATGACCTCAGTGTTTTCTTCCCACTTTGGGTTCTGTTTTCTATGTTCTTGGGCTCAGTCATGTGGGCCAGTACATTACTGTACTTGAAACAGGAAGCAGAAGGGGAGGTTGAACTTGGACCATGGGACTAATGTCCACCACATCTTAGAGATCACCTTATCCTTGAAAAGAAAAGCCTTTTTAATTTTTTTACTTTTGCATCATGGCCCTCTTTAGTAGACTGGTGAAGGTGATGGGCCCCTTAGCTGCAGCTGATTTGGGGAAAGCTGTAAAGTAGAATAGCCTCATACAGCTAGATATACAAATACCCATATGCCTACAATAATAGTAGTCTAAAACCTAAGTGTTTTAAGATTTGTAAAGTACTTTCTCTACAATAATTGGAGCATTTAGGTAGTATCCATGTTATTATTCTCATGGAACAGATGAGAAAGCTAAGATTCAGAGGTTGTGGCTTGCCTGTGGTCAGCGAATGGTTCGGTAGCCATCACACCGAAGGTACCGGTCCTCCCTGAACGCACCCTATATTGCTCATACAAAAGCTGACTGAAATTTTCCAGGTTATATGGCAAGAAGAGGTTATCCCCCAGGAGTTCAAGGATGCCTCCATTGTCTATCTCTATAGGGCTAAAGGGAATAGATTGTTCTGCAACAATCACAGGGGGATCTCTGTCTTAGTCACTGTTGGCAAAATTCTTGCTAGAGTCCTCCTTAATAGACTGATCCTTCACCTGGAAGATGGGCATATACCTGACAGCCAGTGTGGCTTCAGAAAGGGCTGAGGAAAAGTTGATATGATGTTTGCTGCCCAACAACCCCAGGAGGAATGCCAGGAGCAGAACAGAGATCTATACTCAACATTTGTGGATCTAACCAAGGCCTTTGACACTGTTAGTCATGTGGGCTTATGGAAAATTATGTCAAAATTTGGTTGCCCGGAGAAGTTCATCAATATTGTACATCAATTTCATGATGGCATGTTTGCCCAGGTTCTGGATAATGGACAAAGCTCTCATGCCTTCCCAGTCACCAGTGGAGTGAAACGGGGTTGTGTGCTTGCTCCTATGCTTTTTGGCATGATGTTTTCAACCATGTTGACAAAATGCTTTCAATGAGGATGAACACAGCATCAAGGTCCACAAGCCAAGACCAAAGTGGAGGGAGTGTTGATGCATGATTTTCTGTTTGCAGATGATTGTGCACTCAATGCAGCCTCTGAAGCTGAGATACAACAAAGTATGGATTAATTCTCTGATCCCTGTGCTAATTTTAGCCTAATAATTAACATCAAAAAAATACAGGTGCTTCATCAGCTACCACCATACCATCCATACGTGGAACCAGTGGTTACAACAAATGGAGAAGTTTTAAATGCTGTGGATAAGTTCACTTATCTTGGTAGTGTACTTTCCAAGGATGTACACGTTGACCATGAGGTTGATGCACACATTGCCAGAGCTAGCTCAGTGTTGGGGAGGCTCTGAAGAAAAATTTGGGAGAGAAGAGGTATTACACTGACTACCAAACTGAAGGTCTACAGAGCCATTGTGCTGACCTCATTGTTGTATGCCTCTGAAACCTGGACAGTCTACCAGCACCATGCCAGGAAACTGAATCACTTCCATTTGAACTGTCTTAGGAAGATTCTGAGGATCACCTGGCATGATAAGGTACCAGACACTGAAGTCCCTGCTCCAGCTGAACTGCCAAGTACTCAAATTATGCTTCAGAGAGCACACAACTCCAATGGGCTGGCCACGTTGTTCAAATGCAAAATGTATGCTTGCCAAAAAGACTATTTTATAGAGAACTTGCATGGGGCAGATGATCACATGGTGGTCAGAAGAAGCTATACAAGGTCACTGTCAAGGTCTCTCTCAAGAACTTTGGATTTGACTATGCAATGTGGGAGACACTGGCACAGGATGGTTCAGCATGGAGTGCCCACATCAGAAAGGGTGCTCTATGAGCAAAGCAGAATTGAGACAGCACAAAGGAAACGCAGGATACGTAAATTTGGCATGTCCACGCCAAACGCTCACACGGACTATCTGTGCCCACCCTGTGGTAGAGCACTCGTATTGGTCTGATCAGCCACAGTCAGACACACTGAAATTTTGCTTTACAATGGTTATGTCATGTTAGTCTTCTTTGAAGACAAAGAACCAACCTCCATTGATCCCTGGACTGTTGGATCTTGACACCAGTTTCCACTTTTATTAGGGGCATGACCTTTTGCCTTTGTGCCTTAGTTTAAGGATCTAATATCTTCAACAAAATGGCCCTGGCATTATGGGACCAGTCTCATACTTCTGGCTCCAGCCTGAGCTGAAATCTTCTGATCATGGCCACGGGATGTTCCAGGCAGCCAGGCAGAGTGGCAGGGAGTGTGCTGGACCTGGAGTAAGGGAGACATGAGTTCAAATCTTTTCAGATACTTACTAGCTGTTTGACCTAAGCAAGTCACTTAATTTCTGTCAGCCTCGGTTCCTGTAGCTGTAAAATGGGGATAATAGCAGCATCTACCTAAACAGGTATGATCAAGTGAGACAATACATGTAAACCCCATTTGGGGTTTTTGGCAAGAGAGGTTTTCATGTTACAGATGAGGCAACTAAGGCAAACTGTTTGGCTTGCCCAGGGTCACACAGCTAGTGTCTGAGGCAGGATTAGAACTCTAAGTTGAATGAGTCTTTCTGACTTTAAGCCCAGTACCTCTATGTAAATGCTAGCTAATTATTTAGGGCTTTGTCTCACAACCTGGCCCAGGAGGTATAAGTCAAGTCTTCAATGTGGAAGATTCTCAGTCCCCACCATTCAGGTCAAAATCATAGATCTGGGGCTGTTAGAAAACTCAGATAACATTTTCATTTTACAGATAAAGAAACTGAGATCCAGGAAGGAGAATCAGTTTACCCAAAGAAACACAGGTAGCAAGTAGCAGAAGCTGCTTTGGAACTTAGTTATTTGGACTCCAATCCGAGCACCCTGTCCATCACATACCAATAAGGAAAAGTATAAATGAGAAAAATGTAATTCTGGAAGTCAAATGGAATTTGTGCCAGCTAAATGGGTTTCAAAAACCATTTACAAAGCTGGATTAGCCAGAACTCTGGAACCTAATGGATTCATACTTAGGGCTCTACGTTGTTTTAGCGTTTTATTACTTTCTTTGATCAGAAAAAAAAAAAACAAAACAGTAGTACATCTTTTCTTCCTCTTTAAATGTATGGTAGGAATAATTAAAGAGCCCCAATTGCCAAACAATGAATGCATCAGTAGCATGGACTGAGATCAGCATTGAACTGTAGACCAGGGGAGTTAAAAGGACATATTAATACAGACTTCCAACAAAGGAAAGCTATTAATCCCCAAACAAATAGCAAAAAAAGAAAGAAAATGATGCACTCCTTCTCCCTCTCTGCTTCCTTCTCACACATACCTGTAACTTCCTTCCCAGAATTAAGAATATGTAAACTAGTTCTCCAGCCCCACCAGAATAATCATTAGGAAACATCCCTGAGGGCTTTTTTTCTTGGTTAGAAATAAAACTTCTTTCAGATATGCTAAGGTCCCTGGAGACTTACTGTCACAACAGAACATGCCTTAAAAGTACAATCCACCCTCCTGAAAAAAGATGAGGAGCTGGCATTTGTTCAGGATTTACCAAGTTTAAAATAAAATTGAAAAAAGGTCCCTCTCTCCTCCCCCCAAAATTTTCCCTCTCCAGCACTTAGCAGCTAGTGGAGACCTAGGGAGTGGGATCAATTCAACTAGCATTTATTAAATCCCTACTATGAGTCTAGGTAAAATAAATCGTCCCTGCATTCAAGGAGTTTACATTCTACTGGGGGGGGAGGGGGAGGGAAATGGACATCCAATATATAAATAAGTAAATATAAAATATAAGCCAAGTAAAACCAGAGAAATTTGGGGTGAGGAGAGATGAAGAGACAAAGATTAGGAAAAGTAGTATATAGAAAGAAAGTCACACTTGAGTTGAGCCTTGAAAAGAACTAGATTCTTTTTTTTTTTTTAAGAGGATTTAAAAAGAGAATATTTCAAGCTTCAGGCAGCCACAAAGGCACACAACTTGGGAGATGGAATGTCATGGAGTGGGGACAACGAGCAAAGACAGCGCAGGTGGGGACGCAATCTGGAAAGATGAGTTAGAGCCCCAGCCTAAAGGGCTT
The DNA here is from genome assembly GCA_023548195.1 of Bettongia penicillata ogilbyi. Classification (NCBI taxonomy): domain Eukaryota; kingdom Metazoa; phylum Chordata; class Mammalia; order Diprotodontia; family Potoroidae; genus Bettongia; species Bettongia penicillata. Next base: position 1,890,406 of record JAJHZJ010000106.1, on the reverse strand, counting down.
TACTTGCAGAAGAAGCTTGTCATTCTTCCTGGAGGCATTCAGTAGCCTCTGAAGTTTCTTAAACTAGGGACATCATCAACCTTACTCTTTAGAAAGATCATTTGTGGATTAAAGAGGTAAAGAGAACAATTAGAAGGCTATTATAATAGCCTGGGTTGCTGGGTGGCAAAGCGGATAGAGCAGAAAGCCTGGAGTCAGGAAGACTCATCTTCATGAGTTCATGACCAGCCTCAGACACTTACCAGCTGTGTGACCCTGGGCAAGTCACTTAACCTTGTTTGCCTCTGTTTCCTCATCCCTAAAATGAGCTGGAGAAGGAAATGGCCAACCTCTCCAGGATCTTTGCCAAGAAAGCACCAAATGGGGTCACAGAAGAGGTGGAACTGACTGAAAAATGACTGAAGAATTATAATAGCCCAGGTGAGAGTTGTTGAGGGCCTGTACTTCCATGATGTGAGTGGAGAGGAGTTAATATAAGAGATAAAGGAAAGGTAGTGAGAGTTATGAGGGCTTCAGAGAGGGAAAGATTGCTTCCAGTTGGAGGGATCAGGGAAATCTTCATGGAAGAGGTGACTTAAAAAGTGGGGCAGGGGAGAGGAAAATGGAGTAGGGGAGCATTCCAGGTGGAGGGAAAAGCATGTACAAACACATGACAGCAGGAAGTACAGGTTAAAAAATCCATCAGAATGTATATCCAAAGGAAATTAGTGATGAAAAGAAAGATGTTGGTTTTTTTTTTTTAATTTGTTGCACTTTTTGTAATAGCAAAGAACTAGAAACAAAGTAGATGTCCATCACTCAGGGAATGGCTAAACAAGTTGTGGTACATAAGTGTAATGGAACTTTATTGTGCTATAAAGAATACTGAATATACAGAAAATCTTGGGAAGATTTTTGTGAATTGATGCAAAGTGACATAAGCAGAACCAGGAAAACAATCTGTACAATGACTACAAATAAAGGACAGTGGAAAAAACAAAGAAACAAGACTAAATGTTGTGAAATTATGTCTAAACAAGATCCCAAAGAAGGGATGTCACTTCCTTCCCTTCTTTACAGAAGAAGGAAGGAACTATGGGTGTGATACAATGAATATAATGTTGGATGTGGTTGATTTGTTGATTAGCTTTACTAAACTTGGTTATTTTTTTATTTTCTATGAGGGATGGCTGTGGGAAAGGAAAAAAAGGAGAGAGATATTCAAAAATGATGATATAATATCAAAAACTAAGAATAATTATATAATAATAAATAAATGAAAACAAAAAGATTGGCATTAATGAGTCCAGACAGCCAGGATACTTGAGCATCCTGGATCACTTAACACAATCATGGCTCTCAAGTTATTTCTGTTAGCAGCCAGTTCTACGCAAATGGTATGTATGCAAGTCTGCTCTCTGACCACACACTCAAATATGACATACAAGAAATACCAAGCCCCAAAGCTAAAAGGCTGCCTAGCAGCTTTGAAGATACTTTGCAAGAAGAACACAGGAAAGGACATTAGGCAGTGGTGATCTTAAATACACCAAGGTGGTCCTCATTTAAAGGTTCATTCCTATCTATAGGTCAACTCTGAAGTAGATTCTCCTTTCATTACGACTTCCATTTAGACCCTGCCTACATGAAACAAAGAGTAAATGAAACAGGTCTGAACTATTCAAAATTTTGAAATCTATGAATATGCATCTAAAGAATTTCTCATTTATGTTTTTTAAAAACATAATTCAAAATTAAGTTTTTTTAAAATCAGAGACTTGATAAAAGATATGTATCAAGAGAAAGGAAGAAGAGGAAGAGAAAGAAAGGTAAGGAAGAGGGAAGGAAGGAGGGAGGAAAAGGAAAGGAAATAAGAGAGGGAAGGAAAGGAGAGAAGGGAAAAAGGGAAAACAGGAAGGAAAGAAAACAAGGAAGAGAAAGAATGAGAGAGGGAAGGAGTTGGGGAGAGAGAGAAGAAATGCAACCAAGCAATAAAAGTTCAATTTTGTCTGCCGGAGATTTTTCCATAAATATAAAAAGAAATTTTGTATTTGTTATAGCTAGCATCAGTGATATAAACCTCAATGGAGTTTGAATTCTTTTGGGGATCTGCAATCATCAACATGAAATTACATGAATAAAAAAGAGACATAGTTTAGTTGTGAAATATAACAAAGCTCTTGATGATGATGGTGATGATGATGATAATAATGATGATGACAACAATAGCTACATTTATAGGGAACTTTCCAATTTATAACATGTTTTAAATCCATTATCTTGGCCAAGCCTTACAACGACCCATCGAGGTCATAAGAGTTCCAAATTCTCTTCCTTCCTCCAGACTCTTCCCCACCCATTGAGAAGGCCAAAAATATGATATCAATTATACATGTAAAATCATGCAAAACATATTTCTGTGTTAACCATGTCCCCCCCAAAATGAAATAAAAGTGAAAAAAATTATGTTTTAATCTGCACTCAGAATTCATCAGTTTTCTCTCTGAAGGTGAATTCCTTTGGAATTGTCTTGGATCATTGCACATCAATTCTGTGAAAGGAGTGGTTTTGATTGCATGTCGTACTGTTTTCTAATTTTTACTCTTCTAGTTCAGTACTAATTTTGATCCCTCATAATAAGTTGGTTATCTGACAGGACACAAATAAGATTCCCATATTAGTAAAGACTCTTATCAGTTTAATTTTTTCTGATATTATTGCCACATCTACAGAGCTTTCTGGTTTTTTGTTTGGTTTGGTTTGATTTCATTTAGTTTAACCAAAGTCTTCAAGTCTAGGATAAAGGATGAACTATTCTAGGATAAAGACGAAATCAATAAGGTAGCTTTTATTTGTATATCATTAAATTTCTCAGTGTTCTTAGAACTCTCTGGGAGACTTTGGCCTCATTTCATTCCTTACTCCTGATACATATTTTCCAATAAACTCTTTGGCAGTTTTTACCTGGTCCTACTCTTGCACTGAAGTCATTTGTTATAATAAGCAAGCATTGATTTAATTTGGAAGATCTTATCAAGTTCTTCACAGAATTTCTCTTCCTTTTGATGCTTTGCAACATACATTGATACTTAGTGGCCATTACTTTCATGGTAATGGAAACACTGTAATATGAAACGATCAAATATCCCATGAAATTATATTTATTATAACTTTGGAGGCAAAATAAAACCAATTGAATCAGATCCTTTATTTGGTTCTCTAAGGGGAACCTGTGAGCCATCCTTCTTTTCAACAGAAAATTCCTTGTCTTCTGGTTTCATTTATTATGAAAATGGTAGGATTGCTATGATGCAGTTCCTCCAGTCATATGTTTACTCATTTGTTCATTAGATAAGCCTCTTACATTCAGAGTACCAAGAATTGTTAAAGTCTATAAATGACCTAAAAACTGGGTGATTCTTGGCACCCTAGGCCCTTTTCCTGTCACTCTCACCCTTTCACTCCGAAAGGGAAGGACTCTGCACAGGACTGAAAGACATTTTTCAGTTTTCTCTGTTTCATGGGTTGGTTGGCTGAAGCATTCATCGCAAAATGACTAGCTAGATTTGTGGAAATGAGCCTGTCTCTACCCTATGGAGTAAACAGGTTGGTCCTTGAAAGGTGAGGCTCTGTCTAGTTACTTGGACTGTACTTGAATACTTACAGCATGGTAGAACCTTCCTGAACCTCCATTAACCTCCACTGGTGTAGACTTACCTCTACATGATCATGAGGCATCCAAGTAGACTTTTCTGGAGGGATTCTAGGATAAAGACGAAATCAATAAGGTAGCTTTTATTTGTATACCATTAAATTTCTCAGTGATTTTAGAACTCTATGGGAGGGAAGGGGCAGGGATATACTTGAACCAACTTGAACTGGCTCTTGAGTGTTGATGGTTTAAATCTTCAATACAAGCACTTACACTTCAAAAACCCAGCAATAGTCACAAATCTGGGGCTTGGTTTATTGTTTTGTTGATTGTTTAGACTTAAGAAAGTGGTGAAGGAAATGTTAGTAGTGTAGACTAAGCTTAAAAGTATGTCCTGCATTACTTTTCAACAGTGCAGATTAAACTTAAAAGTATGACCTGCAAAATTTTTTTGACAGAGTTCCATTCTTGTTTAGTCACTTTTTTCTCTTGTGTCTGACTCTTTGTGACTTTGTTTGGAGTTTTCTTGGCAAAGATACTGGAGTGGTCTGCCATTTCCTTCATTAGCTCATTTTATAGATGAGGAAACTGAAGCAAACAGGGTTAAGTGACTCATCCAGGGTCCCATAGCTAATAAAAAGTCTGACGCTGTATTTAAACTCAGAAAGATGAGTCTTCCGGACTCCAGGTCTGGCATTCTATCCACTGTACCATTTAACTGCCCTTATCTCAGACAGCCTGTTGTTAAACATTTATCAGTCTACCTCTGGAAAGTGAACTCTCTGAACAGGCTAATACTCAAGTCTGGAACTGATTTTTCTACCCTGAGATCTGAGTTTCTCCAAAGTTTGGTTCCCACTGAAATGTGAAGTGATATGACTTCAAATGACATGACTTTTGATGGGATCCTGCTGTGTTTTCATTCTCAATGAGGAAAAGACCTATTTTGATGGCGGAGTTGAACATCGGGTAGGGAGAAAGATCTTCATGGAAAACAGGAACTTCCTGCAGTGACATCCTGCTTCAAAGTGCCAGAGAAAAGAGACACACATGAATTGAGAATTAAACATAAACTTCAAAGCAACACCTAAAATAATAGATGTCTACAACACCATAGTGGAAACATTTTTCCAGTTATTAATGTATTTTTCCAAAGCACCATCTAAATGTCATGTAATAATGACAACAAATCATCTCTAATGAAATACTCTTCCAGTGCCTCACTGGGCCAGGAAGGTTTCATGGGGTGCTTAAATGTTATGTCTGCAAAGAACAAGCTCCCCCAATCCTACTAAGCTAAAAGGGCTTCAATTATGGGATCAATGAAAGACATGTAATTTAAATTTGGAAAGGGCTCAACACCGGAATGTTGGTCACCAAGTGATGAAAGGTTTTGGCACTAGGTCTCAATCTGAGTTGCCAAATGAAATTACCCACCCACATGGATAATAACAATAAAAGATAACCTTCATATAACATTCATATAACTATTAAGTTTGCAAAGCACTTTTTCATAGCTCTTATTGCATGTGATCTTCTTAAGAATCTGTGAGGTAGGTGCTAATGTTACCCCTGTTTTACAGATGAGGAGGTGAAAGCTGAAAGAGCAGTCTTACCCTGGGGCACTTAGGTAGGAACTATCTGAGAAAGTATTTAAACTTGAGTCCTTCTCATTCCAAATCCATTGCTCTACCCACTACTCCACTTAGTTGCCTAAAATCATGAATTGTTGAAATATTGAACACTCAGTACCCCAAGAAAGGAGCAACAAGATCCAAAAGAACACAAGTCTTAGAGTTACTATTATCATCTCCATTTTACAAATGAGGAAACTGAGCAAACAGAAGTTAAGTTTGCCCAGGGTCACATAGCTATAATTGTATGATGCTAGTAATTATCTGAAACTCAGACTAGACATCTCCTCAAATAGTACATAGAAGATGGCTTTAATATGATGTCCAAAGTCCAAAATAGACTGGAAAAATGAGCAAACAAACAAAAAGAAGGAACTCTTGATACATAACCCAGAAGAAGAGAATGACCTCAAAACATCTACAAGTACAGCTTTTAAGGAAAACAAATTCAAGTAGAATTCCTGAAAGAGATGAAGCAAGAGAAAAAAAAGTTTAAAATTATTTTAAAAATCAAAAGAGAGTATTGGAGGAAAAAAATGGAAAAAGAAATGAGAACTATGGAAGAAAGAATTAGAAAGAGAAATAACAGCTTGGTACCAGTCATACAGAACCATACTCAAACATCAAACTTCCTGGAAATTTATTGGACCAAATATAAGTTAATGACTCCATGAGACAACAAGAAATATTAAAACCAAAGATGTAAAAAAATAATATAAGGCATCCCATAGAAAAAACAACCAAATCTGGATAATAGATTGAGGAGAAAGAATTTAAGAATCATTGAACTACCTGAAAGGCATGACCAAAAAGGAGTTTAAATATCACATTTCAAGAAATCACAAAAAACTGTACATATTTCTTAGAGCTAGAGGGGAATGTAAAAATAAAATTCAAGTACCAAGTAGTCATGGTCAAGATCACACATGATTTAGCAGCCACAGCTCCAAAAGAATGAAGAGTTTGGAATACGCTATTCCAGAAAGCAAAGGATAGTCTTACAACAAAGAATAACTTACCCAGAAAACAGAGTATAATTTTATGGGGGGGGAGGGTGGAGAATGTTGGGAGGGATAGAATTAACTTTTAATGAAATAGAGGATTTCCAGTCATTCCTGATGAAAAGATCGGCGTTGTATAGAAACTTTGTACCACATACATGGAAATCAAGAGAAACATAAAAAGAATGTGAAGTTTTGCCATTATTCTTATCAACACTTCATGAATAATTTTCTTTCAATAATTACTTTTTACAATAATTCCTGTTAGTTACTCAGGACAAGTATAGCTAAGGAGAAGCAAACACAAATAATTACAGTACAAGGCAGTATGGACTAAATGTATAAATGCTAGAGTTGAGAGGAAGGAAGTAACATTTCAGATCAAGTATCAAAAAAGAAGTAGAATTTGAACTGGATCAGGAAAGATGCATAGGACTTTGATTGGTAGAGTTGGTAATTGTGGAAGACTGAATTTTGAAGAGCATTCATGGCCACTATGCAACTGATATCAGGATTGGAGTGGTCATTATTACATTTCAAATCCTTTTTGCTATATTTTTCTTCATGCTTTCCCATTTTAGGCTTTGGAAAACTTGGGAAGTCAGGTCAAATTCCTTTAAATTAAAGTTGTTTTTTATACTCCACAATAATTTCTATGTAATAATTATTTTTCAGAGAGCTCCTTCCAGGCTTAAGAACCCAAGAAATTAGAGAAGATTGGGTCACAAGTTACAGAACCATTATGACTGAGTGATCATATTATATTTATCCTTAGAGTCTACTGATTCAAACAAGGTCTCCTAGAACAGAACAGATTTGGTAAGACGACAAGTTTTTTTTACTACTAAATATGAGAGCCATCAAAGATCTTGCAGAGACCATCTAATTAATAGCCCTGACATTTTATACATGAAAAAATGACCTCTAAGTTTCTGTAAAATATTAAGAAGTAGTTGAAGAGTTTTTAAGTCAGGCCAGATACTGGCTGACTACCAGTTATAATGCATCATTACTTGACTCTTGAATGAGTACCTGACACATTGTTAGTTTCCCAATAATACCCATAGATTGAGGTGGTATTTAGTATAGCCATCATAACATTTACTAATGAAATTTCCATTTAATATTGTTATATGTGTATGTAGATCATTTGGGGAAGAAAGCATTGGTATCCAAGGGTGACACTGATATAGAATGCGAACTCGTTTGTCAAAATACTGTTGATTAAAATTATGGTAGAAGACTATTGTCTACATTATCTCATAAAATGGTAAAGGGCCTGACTTATTAGGTGCTGAAGATAGTAGCATTGAGCCTGAACTATCCATGCGCCCAGAACTAGGACAAAGGCTAGTAGGTCTGATGTATCAACATGCCCACAAGAGAAGTGGATACAGAGAAAACAGAATTGATAGATGGTTACTGAAGAATCGCCAGACCATGCAACCAGTGACCAAACTGTCACATGATGTTCCAAAGGTAATGGGTGAAGAAATTGCATGTCACCAAACAATGCCCACCAGCGGAGCATGTATAACTTGTGCTTTGTATGTAACCCCAACATGCATTGCATATGATCTCTGAGTTTTACCTATCATGTGCAACTCCAGTACATGATGCCATGTGTTCCCTGTGTGCTTGGTCTACTATATGTGATTTTGCTAGGCTTTACTATTTGTACTATGTACTTATATGTGATCTGTGTTTACTTTACTGCATGCAGTTCTAAATTGTGTACTATCAATGAATCAAGAAACATCCATTAAGCACCTACTGTGTACTAGTACTGACCTAGGTACTGAGGGAAAAAAAAGATAAAAATGAAACAACTCTGGCCTTCAAGGAACTTGCATACTATTGGGGAAAGAATATATAGTTAAATAAATACAGGTGATTGAATCTAGTCTGTGTGTCTGGGATGAACCAGTTGATAAACATTTATTAAGCACCTATTATGGATGACAATCTATGACTAAATTCTCTGAAAAGCAATGGATCTTTTATCATGTGTACCTCAGGCTTATACCCATGTATCCAGGGCAGTTTGTTAGAACAGTAAAAATTTTAACTGAAAGGAAAATGTAGTGGGAATGACCAAGAAGAATTTCCTTTTCTCTTGATGTGCAAGACTTGGAAAAAATCACCCACTGGGAGAAATTTCCTGCACTCCATTTCCCCAGAGGTCATACATCTGTAGTAAACTGGTAGGATCATCAAGAAAGAACTCCAAAGGAATTTTCTGGAAAGAGGAACCTAAAAAGCAGAGTAGGCAATTATGGGTGTTGTCAGACTTGAAGAGGATTCAGCTGGATAAGAGATAGTGAAGAAGTGAGAAATCAAGTTAGAGAGTCTGTAATGGTGACTCTGAATCTAGGAGTCCTGGCAGAGGACTGATGGCCCTAGAGTCAGTGAGGTAAATGTTTACACTCTAGTTAAAGGGCATCTTGACCTTTTTGTGTGTTATGGACCTCTATGGCTGTCTGATAAAGTCTATGGACCCCTTCTCAAAGTAATGTTTTTAAATGCATAAAATAAAATCCACAGGACTACAAAGAGAGAAACATGCTATAAAAGCTTAGGACCATAAAGTAAACTCCAAGACCAAATTACCAGTAGTAATGGTGAGGGATTATCTGGTAGAAAGCACTTTGATGGAGCTGGGTCACATATTCCCAATCCCTGTCCTTCTCTCATCTCCTTAATATTAAGTGATTATAAACTCTGTGGGGGCAGAAACTATATCTTAAATTATCTTTGTCTTATCTCTAGCATCCGATGTAGTTCCTTATACAAAAAAGCATTTAATGAACAGTTGTTGAATGAACAAAAGTTGTATTGTATAACTTGTTATGTTATCACTCAAATCTTTGTTCATTTGCATAAATGAGTATAATTATTGCTAGAGCCTATCAGTGTTTCAGAGGTATGATAAATGCCTAGTACTGAAAATCTGAAAATTAGAATGAGATCCCCAAGAGAAATGATTGCAGGGAATGAGACCCAAGATAAGTGAGGAGGTGATTTAAAAAAATAAAAATAAAAAAGCTACCTTCAAGCCCCAGTTCTATATGAATTATATCCTAGGGTATTGAAAAAAATTTATGGATGTGAACATCACTTATCAGTGATCTTCAAAAAGTTGTAGTAGACAAGAAGAGGACTGCAAGATTGGAGATAGGCAGACACTCTCTGAATTTTCAAAAAGAAGAAACTAGATCCATTAAACTTTCACATGGGCTATCAGGAAAAGCTTGATGGAAGTGACATTGGAGGAGGACATTGAAATCTGGGCATCCAAGCAGACATTAATGAGCTCAGAGGGCCAGTACTTTGGGGCACCTTGAATCACTCACCTAAATCATTCTTGGTATAGTTGATGTCAATATCTGACAAAACACTCAAACATATTTAAGAGGATGATTTGTGAGCACTTGGAAAAGGAGTGGCAATCACAGCAAGCTAGAAGATCATCAAGAATTAGTCATTTTCTTTTCTTTTTTTTTTTTTGAGTGTTACTGGATTGGTAGATTAGGTAGGTGCTATAGATAGAATATGTCTGAATTTTCAGCAAGGCTGAAAGACTCTCATGATATTAATGCTCACAAGATAGGAGGATATGGACAGGAGCATAGTAAAGTTAGTGGATTTAAAATTGGTTGAATGACCAGGCCATCAAAGAAGAGTGATTTATGTATTTATCCCTTACTAAAGGGAGGTGTCTAGTGGAGTGCTATATCTATTACTGGTCTTGTTCTATGTAACATTCTCATTAATGGATTAAAGGAAGACATAGAATTTATACTTATAAAAGTCAATATACTGAATGCCAGAATTAGGATCCCCAAACATCTCGACAGGTAGAGAAAATAGAGTGAATGCCATAAAATTATGTTTAATAGAAATAAGTGTAAAACGTTAAACCTGGGTCCACAAATTCAACTTCCAGGTAAAGGATAAACAACAGTCCAAGAGAAGACAGACAATAGGGAAGAACTTTTAAAGCTTTAAAGTTTTAAAGTAAGAAACTTCAGTGATAAGATCCATGCATTTGGAAGATTAGCTTGGTGGCTATGAAAAGGATAGGAGGGGAGAGTATACATGCAAAAGATATCATTGAAATAGAATAAACTGAACTTGGCAACTTACTTGGTACGAGGATGGGGGAAGGAAAGTCAAAGGTGACTGTGATTTTGAAGCTGGGTGCCTGGGAAGATGATAATGGCTTGAAAGGAATAAGGAAGTGCAGAAAAGGGATAGGCTGTGGGGGAGCAATGCTGAGTTCAGTTTGGGATGTGTCAAGTTTTAAGTTCTAAATTGACATACAGATAGAAATGCTAGGCAACCATTAAATGAAATACTGGATCCTAGAGAAAAGATAGAACAGGGTACATGGACTTGGGTAGAGAGATGATAATGGAAACCTTGGAGGTCAATGATATCAGTAAAGGATATTGCTGAGAAAAGAAAGAGAAGAAACCTAAGCACTGGAGATACCTACACTTAGGAAACAGGTGAAGGGGTATGAACTAGCAAAGAAGACTGAGGAGGAACAGTTAGGTAGGAGAAGAATCAGAAGAGAATAGGTCAGGGAAACCAAGGGTAAAGAGAAGCTGATAGTATCTGGTTTGGAATCAGGTAGCATCATTTTCCTCCCACAGCTTCTTCCTTCTTTCTACCACCATATTTTTATTGATGAATACCACTATTTCCCTAGTTACTCAGGATCAAAATTTAGGAGTTAATCAAACATGAGAAGCATACTTGGAGAAAAAGCTTCTGGGAGTCACACTTGAATCAGCAGTCCCTCACCCAGGGGTGTGCAGGAGGCAGCTTCTACCAACCATTGTTAAATTTTCTGTGTGCTACAAATCAGGGCTTAATTTATCATTTTGTTGATTGTCTAGATTTAAGAAAATAATACAGATTAAGCTTAAAAGTGTGTTGTGAATACATTTGTTTCAGGAGAATCAGTTCGCCTCTACGCCCCATTCACCCAGAACCCAATAATCTCAAGCCCAGAGAGAGCCACAAAACTCCATTGTCTCAGTCAAGGAGTTAGCATTATCTAGAATAGAAGATTTTTATCACACACCCCCCCCCCCCCCCCCCGCCCAAACCTCCAAATCCATTCTAATGTAAGCACTTATTAAAGGAGTTTCCTCAACAACTTGGTGAAGGTACAGGGAAGTCAATCTCTGAGACTTTGCACTGCTTTAAGTAGCATTTAGGACATGTCTATTGGTAAGGTTATTGACAGGATTAAGGACAACACCAGGGCAGTGGGGATGGGACTAAAAAGGGGATGGGGGTGGGTAGGTGAGAGAAGATCAATTGCAAAGTGTTTCTGACAGAACTGAGCATAGGCCAGAGAGCTACAAAACTAAAAGTCAAACTGAGTCATAATCTGGGGGAATCCCATGATCAACTTCTCCTTTTACTCCTACCAAAGAACCATTAAGGACTGCCTTGAGACAAGGCTACGTTGCAACTGCACAGGCACTTCTAAGAAATACATTATTTTTTATTCTGAACTTTAACACTCCACCCAAAAGAGATTATTTCCAAATAAACAACAGAACATAAAAAGATGATTTTATATGAAACCATAAATCTTCATTTCAAACTACTTGCTTTTATTCAAAAATAAATTCTACATATTACTTTCAAAATTATTCCACTTGTCTGTGCCTCATTCCAAATTTTCTTCTATTCTGTTCTGTGAATTTTTTAAACATTACAATGCGGCCCCCCTTCTTTTGTGTGTGACTATCCCTACACCCTCCTCACTTCCCTACCCCAATGAACTGAGAATAAATGGTGGAGGGCAGGGAGGAAGCAATTCTTGTAACAAGAAGAGTCAGAAAAACGAATCCGTATAATGGTCATGTCCAAAAAAATGTTTCTCCACCTCTCTGTCAGGATGTGAGTAACGCGTTAACATGCTTCATCTTAAGTCCTCTGGAGACATAGTAGGTCCATGTTAGATCAGTTCTTAAGTCTTTCAAAGTTGTTTTTCTTTACCATGTTATCATCCGTGTGTATATTTTCTCTTGGTCCTGCTCACTTCCTCTATTGGTTCCTACTAACTAGGATTCTCTTGAAACCGTCTTTCCTCACTGGTGATGGTGCAACAGTGTTCCATCACATTCATATACAGTTTACTCAGCAATACCCCGATTATTTTGGAAGCAATTGTAGCAGTTCCTGTTGTTGCTATCTCTCTCCCTTTGCTTCTTTTTTAATGCACTTCAGGATCCAGAAATTTATTTTGCTTGTGACTGACTATCCCCCTCCAGTATCATGCTCCCTTTTAAGTGCCCCCCATCACCCTTTATGTTTCCTTGTTGAATCTGATGTATCTCTATGCCTTACTGAGTGTGTGAGTGTTCAGCTGTCCTTTGTTCTTTTTCAGGTAAGTGTGAGATTCATCTAAAGCTCACTTCCCTGTAACATGTATATGCTTCTCATCTATCCCAATTATCAAAAAGAATAAATTCTGTCCTCCTTATTCCTCTTTTCTTTATTGCTTCTATATCCTTTTTATATTATAGTCTTTCTATACTCTTTTTACCCTTACTTCTCTTTTCCCTCTTCAGATAAGAGAACACAACCAGTCCCTCCTTGCCCCTCAATCCGAGACCTCTGCTTTTTTTATTTAACTCCCTTAATAGTCTTTGAAGTCATTAAGGTTCTTAAGAGACACATTTGTTTCTTTTTCCCCAATAGACTATTAGGCCTACATCATTAGCCTTTTCCAATTGTCTTAATAAGTTTATCTTTCTAAGTTTCTCTTAATTATTGTGTTTGTATTTCAAAGTTCCTACTCATCTTGGATCTTTTCATCAGAAGTGCTCTAAAGTTCACTATTCCATTAAATATCCATTTTGTACCTTGGAGGATGATACTCAATTTTGCAGGGTAAGTTATTTTTGGTTGAAAGCCCACATCTTTTCCTTAGAATATTGTATTCAAAACTGTTCTCTGGTTTTTAGTGGAAGCTGGTAGTTCTTGTGTGATCCTGAACCTTGTGTAGTTCATTAGCACTTTACTTGTTTCTGGATGCTTATAGTGCTTTTTAAAATTATTAATAGGTGAGCTCTGGATTTTGGCTCTCATACAGATGGGATCTTTCCTTTTTGGATTCTTTGGCCTTTGGTTTTAATATATCTAGGTTTCATTTATGATCTTTTTAAAAAATCATTATTTTCAGGAAATCCGATTGACTTGCTTTCCAGGTCAATTTTTAAAAAATCAAATATGTTACATTTTCTTCTAATTTTCAATCTTTTGGTTTTATTTCAATATGTCTTTCTGTTTCATGGAGTTATTAATTTTTGTTTTGTCTATATTAGTTTTCAAGTTTTACATTTCTTGGATAAGGTTTGCCACTTTTTCTTTTAAGTTATTTATTCTTCTAATTGTTGTGTCCAGAGTATGTGTGTTTATGTGTATGTGTGTGTATTAAAGATCTCTTGCTTTATTTCTTCTGGATATTCATGTAGTCCTTGTCAAAAATCCATTTTTCCTATGAATCTCTGCTTACAGTTAATTGTTATACAATTAGATTTGTAATAATTTTTGACACTGGATAATGTTCCCTTTCATTTACTTGTTTCTCTAGTGTTAGTTCTGTAATTGGGACTTTATCTCAGGGCTAGTTTCTGCCTCTTGCTGTACTTTTTGGCAGGAGCGTTGGCTTTGTTTGGATTCACCCTGGCTCTTGTACTTGGTTCTTGTACTTGCCTCCACTTCCCAGGATCCAGAGTTCCTAGATCTTTAAGGTCCAGAATGCTGTATCTTCAGACCCCTCTTCAGCGTATCAAGATAGAGTTTTAGGGCTCGCAGAGTGTCTTTTTCTGAGCACTGTAGCACCAGGCTTGTCTGGTTGGCACCATTCTAGTAACAGCCTGCTTCTGATCCCCAGGGCTTCCAAGGTCCTCATCCTATGGCCACCCTGGGGCTTTCTGACCATCTTGGGATTTTCTCAGGGAACGCCTGTACTCTTGCTGCTTCCCAGACACCTAGTAGAGGTGGGGAACCTACAGCCTTAAGGCCACATGTGACCTTCTTAGGTCCTCAAACGTGGTGTTTTGACTAAATCTAAACTTCACAGAATAAATCCCCTTAATAAAAGGATTTGTTCTATAAAACTTGGACTCAGTCAAAAGGACACCCAAGGACCTAGAAGGCCACATGTGGCCTCAAGGTGGCAGGTTTCTCACCCCTGATAGTATAACAAGTTATACTGGTATTGCCTTTGTGGGGCGGGGAGGTGGAGAGAGGGAAGCCAGTGGCTGACTTTTGGTTCAGGTTTAGGGTAGAAGAAGTCATTTATTATAATTTCTTAATGGATTTCATGATCGTTATTCAATCTGATGTGATTTTCAGGATTTTAGTGGAGAAGATATGTGGGAACTAGGTAGCCTTCTTGTTCAGGGAGCCATCTTGGCAGGAAGTCAACTGGATATACTCTTACCTACTGGACCTACTGCGATAGCTCCTGTACCTCAAGTTCCTGGCCCCAACCATGGAGAAACAGTAGCATAATTTCTCAACCTGTGGAGCAGAAACTATAAACTATAAACCATGTGGTCAAGTATATGGTATCCTGGATAAAACAGGGCAGGAATCACCTAGATATTTGCCATAATATAGAGAAGGAAAAACCTTGCTTTGTCTTCTGCACTACTGTAAGTTATTCTCATATTCTCTCTTCCATTAGAGCAAGCAACCATTGCTTTAATTGACAGGTGGAATTTAAAAATAAGTCCTGAGAGGTATAAAAGGAAAAAGCCTCTTTCCCCTCCACTGTCTCCTCTCCCCTGCTCCCATATGTCTGATAACAGTGGGTTTAGGCATAAGTAATAAGTGCCAATTTGTGGAGCCTGGTGACTGATGAATAAGAATTCGCATCCTCATTCAAATCACCAGATGCCACACTTCCCCAAATAGTAAATTCATTATTGAATATATTTGTCATTTCTTCCTTTCAGTGCTCTTTCCATTTGTGAGAGTCTGCAGTACTTACTAGTTAATAAATAGAGAGCCTCTCCATCTCCATTACCTGTTCACATCAATTAGGTTAGCAGATCTTGGAAACATCAATATCTGATGCAGCTCTTCCTGAGTGTCAATATAATCAGCGTTGTTCAGGGTTTCCAGACCTTTATGGAGTGCACCCATCAACCAATCACACTAATTGGTCAAGTTGCCTGTATTATTAACTTACATTATTATTATTTGCAGGCGCATATCTACTGCTCAAATTTGCTAGGATGGTTTCTCTTAAAAACATTCCCAAGTAAAAGCTCTATTGTAAATATTTGACTAACCCATCAAATCCAACCAGAATCCTGGGTTCTACTTAGTCCATGATTTTTAGCAGCTCAATCAGTTAGCCAAAGAACATAAAACAGAAGATTGTGGAAGTGGAGAGGTGTGTGTGTGTGTGTGTGTGTGTGTGTGTGTTAGGGTAGAAGGGGGAGGAGAAGCTCAGCTGGGTGGTGCCAGCATGTCTAGCTTTGGTTCTGATGTGATCAAGTACAGCTATAGAAATGTATTTGTTTTATTCTCCAACTGGGACAACTCATTAGCCAGAATAAGACTTTATTGTCCTACCAAGGAGGTCAACTGTATTAACTGAGTTTATCAATGACTTGGATAAAGTGGCAGGCCTCCCAAATTTGGAACTAACAGAAAACTGGGAGGGTTAGCTAATTAGTTGAATGGTAGAACTGAGATCCCCCAAATTCTAAAATCATGAGTCAAATTGAATATGGTAATCATTTAACAGAGCTCAATCTCTCAACAAGTATTTAAGAGTCTAGATACATGCAGTCGATGGGGTAAGGGTGGGGGACACAAGCACAAAGAATGAAACAGTCCCCATTGGTCCTGTAACTGGGGTCAGTTGCACAAATATAGGTAGGGCCTGATGACAGTTCGTATGGATAAGCTCTGGGGACTTCAGTGAACTGTAGTCTCCACAGGTATCAGTGATGAGTGATGTGGCACAGCAATTAGTGTGGGTATATAGGAAGCTGTGCTGCTGGTATACTCTGCCCAGGTCAGACTAGATCTGAAGTTCACAACTTAGCTCTGGGACCATGGGTCAGGAAGAACTTTGACAAATGAAGCATCTCTGGAGGAATGCAGGCAGGATGGTGAGAGGACTGGAAATCATCCCACAGGAGGATAAGAAGAAGGAACTGAAGAAGTCCAGCCTGGAGAAGACTCAAGAAGAACATGATAGTAGCTATCAAAGGTTCAAAAGATTTTTGTGAAAGAGGGATTAGAAGCACTTCATTTGGTTGCAAGGGGAGCACCATAAAGGAAAGTCTTATGTTGAGTTGTCTAAAAATAATAATATTTGCATAGAGCTTTAAGGTTTGCAAAGTTGAAAGACAAAAGGTCAAGAGGGCGATGGAATTTAGGGTAGAGGAGAGTACTGTATTGAGATGCCTGATTATTGACTGAAGACTGGATAAGGGGGAAAGTGAGGGGCAATATACCAAATCCATGCAAATTAGGCATTTTTTCCTTAAAAGGTATTGAAACCACACTAGAAACTTGATTGGTGTGGGGATGTTGACATTATTTCTTGGTTACCTGAATATAAAACAGTCACAAGGAACTCCAGGGACTTGCTGATCCACCATCATGGGCACGAGGAGCCTTGCTAAGGAGAATTAATTCAGGGTATTGGTATGTCAATGCATGTCTCTGTTGAATAACCTCTTGTTACAGCTAAGTAATTCTCCTTTTATTAACTTTTGCATGACCTATGAGTGTCTCATATCATTCCAACACCGAACACCAACTACCAGGAAATTGGCTTGAGTCAGTCTCAGCACAGAACATCAAATGATAGACTGTCAGAATAATGAAAGTCATGACAAAGGAGAATGCCACGTTTGGTAGGAATAGGGGAAATGAAGAAGTGAGAATATGGGAAATTATGATCAAAGGCGGGGATTTCAGAGTTTTAAGAGCATGGAAGTAAAGCAGCAGCTTCAAGTGAAAGAGGTCTGTATCATAACTGCTCCAGTGAGTCACTAAAGGAGAGCACAGAAGGAAAAATTAAGGGTTGAGGAATTTAAGAAATAGTGAAGATAAGGGATTTGAAGCATCATCTAATGGAAATTGAGGGATCTGAGGGTGAAAAGAAGGAAACTGATGGAAAGGAAAACTTTAAGTTACTGCAAAAGCTTGGCTAGATGCTTAGGGGTCAGTGAATGACAGTACCTAGGAGTGGCAGAGAATAGTACAGTTGTATGACAAGAACTTCAGGAGGAGAATTACCCTGGATGTAAGGGATGAAGATGTACTTATAAATGCTCTGAAATAAAAGTCAGGAGGTTTCAGTTCTGCAACTAAATTGCTGGGTGATATTGAGCAAGTCGATTTACTCTTCTGAGTCTCAGCTCTCTATCTGTAAAACAATATGAGAAGACTGGCTTATCTTTATGGTTCTCTGCGATGAAATGTTCCTGAGGTGGACCACTGGGGGAGAACGCACAGAATGTGCTGCTATTTCAATGTTGGGTTTGGGAGGAATTTGGTGGGGGTGGTATAGACTCATGATTTCATCAATGTAGGGAACTTCTGGTGAGACAGCCTCCCCTACCAATGCACATAGTAAACTGTTCTACAATTTGTAGTCTTAGAGAGCTACAAGGGCATGGAAAGATTAAATGACTTGTCTAGGTTCACCAAGCTGTATATATCAGAGGTGGGATTTGAACCCTTGAATTCCTGATTCTATGGTCAGATCTCTTTCCCCCACTACATGCTGCCTCTTAATATTTTGATACGACCATGAGTTTTATTTGTAAAACAGACAAAAATTCTAAGTGAATGGCCAAAGGGACATTGATGTGTATGCTTCATGCAGTTCTATTCTGTGTGTTAGTAGTGGGGTAAGTTATTAGTCAAGGTGGGGAAAATAGCTAAGGAAAGTGCATCTTGACACACAGGTTGGAGAGAAGCTCCCAACCTTTTATTCATCAAAGGAGAAGACAGAATGTTAGGGGCTGTTAAGATAACCAGAAGAAATGTGATGGGTCAGATGGTGCTACTATAGAAATGGGGACAAACTAGATGAAGAGTCTTTGAAAAGTGGAAGGGAGTTAACATGGTATACTAGAAAGATGACAGGCTCTACATGCAGAGGACTTGGGTCCTGCCTTTTATTACCTGTGTGACCTTGGGAAAGTTATTTTCCATTCCCAAGTCTCTGGTTTTTTTTGTTCAGCTGAAAAATGAGGAGGCTGAAGTAGATGGTCCCTAAGGCCACCCTCAAGCTCTTTTTTGGTGAATATATATGTAGTCCTGTGTTATCAAGCATTAGGAAGAAGAGTTCTCAAGCTACAGTCGTATTCCTTTGGGGGACTGGTTTGGATGACCACATCACTACATAAAGTACTTCAGCTTATCCTGGGTATGAAATGAGTCATCATCATTTGAAATCCGACACTCTTTTCTCCATGTTTTCCTGCCTCTGCTCCTGGTTTTTGAACTGATACTCATGAACATCCTAGATGTTGGCTTGGGAGACTCAGTGAACAGGAAATTCCTGCCTTTGATTCCTGGCAATGTATTCTCACTAGCTCTGCTGATTCCTGGGTCCTGTTCAGAATGCCTTTAGAAGCTAGTGGATTCCCTGAGTTGAGTCTCACAAACCCTAGACCAAGATTTGAATTTGTTAACCCTTAGTTAATCCTCTATGTAGCCTCATTCTCCTCTCTCTCCCTCCCCCTTTCTCCACTAAATGCACATTTAGATTCAGTTTAAGGCAGGTCTTCTTAACTTGAGGCCCATGAACTTAAAATAGATAGATAGATAGAGATAGAGATAGATATAGAGATAGAAATAGAGAGAGAGAGATGACTACATTTCAATTAATCTAAGTTCCATAAATTAAAAAAATACATTTTCGTGACTACATTTTAATTAACCTGAAGAGCATGAACTTAAATATATATATATATATATATATATATATATATATATATATATGACTACATTTCAATTAATCTGAGGTCCATGAACTCCAAACAAATTTTGATGACTACACTGATGATTATTACATGACTACTTTGTAATCCTACATATTTCATTTTATGCTTTTAAAAACATAGTTCTAAGAAAAGGCTCATAGGTTTCACCAGTTGCCCAAGGACTTAGAAGGAGACAAGGTAAGAAATGAATGAATCTAAACCTATAAGGAAAGGCTGGAAATCATAAGGTGAGGAGCTTAACCTTGACCCGCAGGGTGACTGATAGGAAGTGCCAAATAGGTTTAAGAAATAAGAGATCACACGGTCAAAAACTAGACAATTTCAGCTGCAGTCATAAGGACAGACTGAAAGAAACTTCCTCCCTAACAGAGTTGTGAGGAAGTGAAATGGCATAGCTTTGGAGCTAGGCCTTCAAACAAAGGGTGAGTGGATATCCACTCCTCTCCGGATCTGGATGAGGATTGGCCTCGGGTGAGGTCCTAGCTAATGGAAGTAATTCCATGTTTGACCATAGATTGACCTGCCTGTGTTACCAGGAAGTTCCTTTATGTCCTCAGTTCTGGTTTAGTCAGTTAAGACAAGGAATGCCAAGCTCTTTAAATCATGATCTTCGAACTTCATCTACTCCTGGTTCGTAAGATTAGTCAACTTTCCTAACTACAAAGGAATATCACCCTCTCATTGACTTCTCTGCTCCAACCACCAAGCTCCCTGGATTCCTTAGATCCCAACTAAAATCTTTTCTTTCACTGAAAGCCTTTTCCAACCTCTCTTTATTCCATTGCCTACTCTCTGTTAATAATTTCCTATTTATCCTGCATATGGTATTTTTTGTATATATTTGTTTGCATGTTGTATCTTCCACTAAAGTGTAAACTTCTTGAGGACAAGGACTGTCTTTTGACTCTTCTTGTATCTCCAGAGGTTAGGGCAATGCCAGGCAGTTGCTAAGTGTTTAGCATATGTTTTTTGATTGATTGATTGTCCCTAAAATCCCCCTCCTACTTCCTGAATGTTGCTCAGCAACAGCAGTCAGATGGTAAAGGTAGAAACCCAGAGATCTGGACACTTGATTGGGATGCAGTCCTACTATGTGCCCATGCCATTGCCTATGCTGTTCACAGGATTGTAGGGCAGGAAAATATGGGAGCATGTGCCCATGCATGTAAGTAATAAAATGCCTGATGTAATAAAATGATCCACTGAGCATTTGAGCATCCTTCCCAGTCCCTCACCCAGGACCTCACAGTATTTTGAAAAGGAGATTCTCAGTCAGGTTGGGGTTGGTACCACTGAGGTACCCTTCAGCTTTAAAATTCTGTAACTGTGATTCTTTAGAGAAGCAGGGGAAAGATAGTTATAATACCAATATTTCCAGATTTGAGTAGGTCAGTTCTGATGTCCAATTTTTAATCCTATTGTCCCAATAAATCTTCAAAATATCCAAATTTTGTACAAATGTGGTCCTTCCCATAGACTTTCAGGGAATAATGAAATAGCTTCCTAGGAGGAAGAATTGGTTATCTGTAAATTAACTCACATACATCTTGTTTTTGCACAGTTACTTGCATGTTGTCTCCCCTACTTAATAAATGCTAGTAGAACAACTGACCCATCTATTTTTAAGACATTTAAGGGTAAGATATTTTGGCCATATGAAGTTTGCAGACACAGAGAGACAGGTGGAGGAAGAGCAGAGAGACCAGATATCCACTGCAAGAAGATAGATCACCAGCACAGGTGGAGGTGTGGTGGACTTATCACCCATAGACTTTGAAGTCAACAGAGGAAAGTGTCTTCTCTTTTCCCCTTTTCCCTCTACTCCTCTTGAAATAGAGATAGTTTCCCCACAACCTTTTTATTCCCTTTACATAGACCTTTCACTGTGCAGTGGTATTTCTGGTTAAGTTTGATTTGTCAGATAAAGAGTCCTTTCTTCATTGTTTTCCTAGGTGTGACTATAAAAGCTGTCCAAGTGTAATAGGGGGAGTGAGACTCTGAGGAAGGTTTTTAATATTTCACAGACTATCTAAATTAGGAAACTGCTTCTAGCTTGGTGGTCAATGAGATCATCTAGGAACATACTTTATGAACTATTTATCCTCTCTGTTTCACAGCTAAACTTTTAAGTACAGAATTCATATAGAACTGAGGGCTTTCAGTTTGGACTCTGTATTTCATTTGTATTGTTTGTAATTACTGGTATGACTGGAGGACCCTCAAGGCTAAGTGTATCCTCTCCCTCCAAAGTTTCTAGAATGAGTAGTGAAGAGAGAAGGAGTCAGGGTAAGGGATTAGAGAAGAAAGTTCCACCTTAGTCAACCCAAGAGACAGGGAAAGAAAAGGATGGTCAATGGGTCTGTATTCTATTTCTTTCTGGTTAGGAGAGTCAGCAATCAGGAGAACACAGCTGAACTTCAAAGGAACATCTAGAGGCTGGATTCACTCTTTTAGGAGATAGTAACCTAAGCAGTGTCAGGAAACACTGAAGCCTATTTGACTGGAATAAAAAAAATTCATGAGAAGGAATCAAATCAGCCTACAGAAAGGTAGGTGGGAGCCAGGTTGGAAGTAGAAGAATGAGGAGCAGGAGGAGAAAAAAAGAAAGAAAAAGAAATGGCTTAAATGCCAAACATCAATTGGGGAACGACTTGTATTCTTATAAAGATAAGAGATGCTTGTAAAAAAATTTTTCCCTGAGGTTTCTGCTTTAATCTTGGTTGCATTGGTTTTATTTGTGCAAAAACTTTTAAATTTTATGCAATCAAAATTTTCTATTTTCCATTTTGTAATGCTCTCTATATTTTCTTTGGACGTGAATTCTTCCCTTATCCATATACCTGACAAACTATTCCATGCTCTCCTAATCTGCTTATGGTATTACCCTTTATGTGTAAATCTTCTACCTTTTCTGACCTTATCTTGATATACAATGTGAGAGTTTCTGCCATACTGTTTTCCATTTTCCCCAGCAGGTTTTGTCAAATAAAGAGTTGTTGTTCCAAAAGCCCGGATGTTTGAGGTTCATCATAAACTATATTACTATGGTCATTTGTTATAATGTAATGGGTACCTAATCTATTCCACTGATCCACCATTCTATTTTCCAGCTAGTACCAGATTGTTTTGATAATTACTGCTTTATAATATGGTACCATGCTACACGTTTGAGCTGATACAAATTACATACAATTGTGGTAGTAAGGCAAAGCTAATTGATTGAATATAGATTTTTGTTTTTAAAAAAATATGGTCACAGCAAAGAAGATAGAACTCTTATTTTCCACCTCACAAAAGTTAGGGCAGAGATCTGGGATAATTAATTCAATAAATTTATTAATACATATTCATTCTAAGCCATGTAACCAACAAATGGAGAACTAAGCATTTTCTCTGATCTTCATACCCTCTCAGACCTCTCCATAACAGAAATTATGCACCAAAGATGAAACAATTTCACCTGTCTCCATGATCTAGGATGCCAGAACCCAAATGAACTAACTAATGCCTAACTTACACTCACTCAGCGCCCCTACCACCCACCATGCTCCTGTAGCAAAGCTGCACTAACTAATCTGGAGCACAGGCTTGCATTCTTGTGCCCTGAAGACCAAGCTCCAAACTGAAGAAATTTGTTGAGGTCACAGTAGCTAGCATCACATCTGCATTACGTACTCCAACAGAACTCTACAGGGGAGTGAAGGAACAGAGGGGACAGAGAAGGTCTCATTTCTGTGATAGTAACTGAAGAACAATTCTACACCCCAAGACCCTGTCCCTCCACCTGCCCAGTCAGTGCTGGAGATCCAAACTGCAAACGTAAGATATTTTCCCAGAAAGTAACAGCAGCAGCTTGGCAGCACTGCCCCCTGGGACACAGAACTGAGAAACAGAAGGAATGGGGCAGGACACTGTGTGAATACATGTGTGTGGAAGGATGCTGTGTGGCCCTCCACCAAGCCTGAAGAAAAGAGCCCAGAGTCCAGCTGGAGTCAGATCTATCCACCCCCCACCCCCAGGAGTCACCTGAGGCAGAGACTTAGACTGGTGAACCATGAATTGTCCAGAATGGGAGGAGACTGAGATTCTTTGAGATCCAAGAAAACTACCATCGGAGGGGAGGGAGTCAGGGAGTGAGCAATGGGGACAATAAGGGGAAAAAATACTGAATTACCAAGAATCCCAGGAAGATGAAACCTCAAAACCCTTAAACCTACACAGATAAAACAACAAAGAAAATGTTAAGAGCAGAAGAAAATATATCCTCTGAATCTAGTGAATGGATTCAGGCATCTGTGAGTAAATACTGCAAAACAAGGGAAATGATTCAATATGAAATGAGGTAGAGGACTGCGTGGATTTTGAGGAGAGCACAGAACTACAACATGCTGGCCCTAAGTGGCTTAAAAGAGAAAAGAGAAGTTTGAGAACAGAATTTATGGTCTGCACAACAGACATAACGAGCAGAAAGAAAAACTTGAATTTGAAGTAGCAAGTCTTACTAAAGAAAAAAAAGCAAGGACAGATGTTTGAGAATTCAAGGACATAGAAGTAATGGAAAATCTGGGAGAAGAGAAGTTTGAGTTGGGGTGGGGGCCTAAAGGGAGTAAGAGATTTTATAAAGAGGAAGTAAGAAGGAGGGCATTCCAGGCATAGGAGTCAACCTGTGCAAAAGCACAGGAGTGGGAGATAGAACATTGTATATAGGGAACATTAACAATAATCACTAGCTTTTATATAACATGTTAACGTTTGCAGAGTGTTCTGCCAAAATTATTTCATTTTATCCAAACAAACCTGCAAATAAAACAATCCTTCATTTAACTGGTGAGGAAACTGAGGTGAAGAGAGATTAAGTGACTTGTCCAAAGTCCCACAGATATATGGAATTCATATTCAGGCAAACCTGAGTTCAAATCTAGTCTTTGTCTAAGGCAGAGAAAGGTCATTTGAATTAGATTCTTCCTGACTCCAAATCTAGTGCTCTATCATCAATAGGTCAATGTGGCTGAAACACAGAATATATAAGAGGAAATAACATAAAACAAGTTGGAAAAGATGGATTGGAGTCAGATTACTAAAAAGGGTTTTAAATACAAAATGGAGGCATAATATCTATATTTTCTTCTAGAAGTTACGAGTAGCAACTGTAGTTTTCTGAGTAAGGTAGTTACCTGGTTGGACATGTGCTTTAGGAATACCAACATGGTAGCTATGTGGACAGAATGAACCCGACATGGGGAAAGGCTGGATGAAGGGAGGTCAACTGGGAGGTTCTTGCAAGAGTTCAGGTGAGAAGTGATAAGGGACTATGGTCATGTGAGTGGAGACAAAGAGAAGAATGCTAGAGATGTTACGGAGAAAAATTAATAAAACTTGGCAGCTCATTACATATGTGGGATGAGTGAAGAGTCTTAGAGGGTAATACTTAGGTGTCTGGAAGTACAGAAAGGTAAGATCAGAAAACCTTTGCCTCCTTCCCATTTATCTACTATCAGACATATATTACTCTCCTATTGAGTCATAAGCCTTAGACCTAATCCAATCTCTCATTTTACAGGTAAGGAAACTGAGGCCTGAAGAGGCCTTAGTAGCAAGCAAGTTCATCTAATCCAACTACTTCACTCTAAACATGAGCAAATCAAGACCCAGGGGATCAAACAACTTTGCCCCAGGACAATACACTTAGGAATTGACACAAGTTATTTGAATCCAGGGCTTTTAAATTCTTATCCAGTTTTTTTCCCACTATACCATACTTGTTCTGATGTTTACTTTGGGAAGTAGAATCACCATAAAAATAAGGAAAATGTGACTTACATTTTTCATTCTGTAAAAAACAGAACAAAGACCTTGGACAAGGTCAAGCCTTCTCCTAGGGTTCTTCAACACAGGCTAGGGCGTTGTGATGCAAATTGCCTCCAGTATTTCCTTTTAGTCAAGGAAGATGCTATATAGATAATAATCAAGTCTTAATCTCAATAGCATCCTCTTTAAGGATCTGAAAAAGTTTAAATCTAATTTGTTTTTGCAACATTTCTATGATGTTTAGTGATAGAATTTTACCCTACTAGCTCCTACTCATCACTAATGAAGTATTAAGATAGTCACATTGAGGCCTAAAGAGATTGAGTGACCAGCAAGTGAGTCCCAGGGCTGGAAATGGAATCTAGGTATTCTGACTCCAAAAACTCCCTGCTCCACCCACTGGCCCACACTGCCTCTGCATTGAGTTACAAAGCTCCCCTTTACACAATCACCTAGAATACTGGAAGCACGCATGCTGGCAGACTCATCATTTAAAAGACTATGTTGAGATCTCAGAGAAACAGGATATTACCTTGAAAAGCTTTGTCCTCATCCTACTCTCTCAGGCTCTGAACGTGCTGTACCGTGAGGATGATGCCTCATAGTAATCCTGCATGGCGTGATTCAGCTAGTGATTCAGGTGTTATTTAGGAGAATAAGTTGAAAAACGCACCATCACTTTTGTAGGCATTAGCGAGGTTTCTTAAGTGAATAGATAGTATCTGGCACAGGTCCATCAGAGAACAATTCAAACAGCATGCAAAGATGAAAGGAAGAGACTGTGAACCCAATCTCACAAGCTAAATACTTACCTTTTGTACTTTGGAATCGATTATGAATGTGTTGCTCTGAGTGAATGAGACTTGTTTCAATTTCTAATAATAATTTATATATTTAAATATATATTTATGAGGGGGACACAGCAGACAGAGCACTAGCCCTGGTGTCAGGAAAACTTGAATTCAAATCCAGCCTCAGACACTTACTGTATGTGTGACCCTGGACCAGTCATTTAACTCTGTCTCACTCAGTTCCTTGTCTTTAAAAGGAGCTGGAGATGGAAATGGCAAACCATTTCAGTATCTTTGCCAAGAAAAACCCCAAATGGGATCAGGGAGACTTGGACATGACTGAAAATTACTGAACAACTTTGTATGTATATACATATATTTAGATATGTAATTATTTATGTAGTATTTTAAGGTTTCTAAACATCAATTTCATGATGACATGTTTGCTCATGTTTTGGATAGTGGACAATGCTCTTGTGCCTTCCCAGTCACTAATGGAGTGAAACAGGGCTGTATGCTTGCTCCCATGCTTTACAGCATGATGTTTTCAGTCACGTTGTCAAATGCTTTCAATGAGGATGAACACAGCATCAAGGTCAACTACTGTACTGATGGTAAGCTCTTCAATTTGAAAAGGCTACAAGCCAAGACCAAAGTGGAGGGAGTGTTGGTGTATGATTTTCTGTTTGTTGATGACTATGTACTCAATGCAGCCTCCAAAACTGAGATGCAACAAAGTATGGATCAATTCTCTGCTGTCTGTACTAATTTTGGCCTAATAATTAACACCAAGAAAACACAGGTGCTCCATCAGTCACCACTGCACCATCCATATGTAGAACTATTGGTTACAACAAATGGAGAAGTTTTGAATGCTGTAGACAAGTTCACTTACCTTGGTAGTATACACAGGGATGTACACATTAACAATGAGGTTGATGCACACATTGCCAGAGCTAGCTCAGTGTTTGGGAGGCTCTGAAGAAAAGTTTGGGAGAGAAGAGGTATTAGACTGACTACCAGACTGAAAATCTATAGAGCCGTTGTGCTGTCCTCATTGTTATATGCTTGTGAAACATGGACAGTCTACCAGCACCATGCCAGAAAACTGAATTGCTTCCATTTGAACTGTCTTAGGAAGATTCTGAGGATCACCTGGCATGATATGGTACCAGACACTGAAGTCCTTGCTCCAGCTAAACTGCCAAGTATTCAAACTATGCTTCAGAGAGCACAACTCCTATGGGTTGGGCACATTGTTTAAATGCAAAATATATGCTTGCCCAAAAGACTATTTTATGGAGAACTCACATGGGGCAGGTGATCACATGGTGGTCAGAAGAAGCAATACAAGGACTCTCTCAAGGTCTCTCTCAAGAACTTTGGATTTGACTGTACAATATGGGAGACACTGGCACAGGACTGCCCACATTAGAAAAAGTGCTGTGCTCTATGAACAAAGCAGAATTGAGATAGCACAAAGCAAACAAGGATGTGAAAATTTGGAATATCCACCCCAAATATTCACACAGACCATCTATGCCCAACCTGGTGTAAAGCATTCCAAACTGGATTGGTCTGATCCGCCACAGTCAGACACACTGAAACTTCACTTTATCATAGTGATGTCATTTTGGTCTCTTCCAAAATGAAGGACAAGAAACAACATATACTGTTTCATTTAATGCAGCCCTGGAAGGTAGCTATTATTATCATCCCCATTTTACAGATGAGGAAATTGAAGCAAACAGAGGTTTAGTGACTTGTCCAGGATCACTCAACTAGTAAGTATCTGAAGCTGGATTTGAACTCAGGTCTTCTTAACTCACAAGTCCAGCATACTATCTACTATGTCCCCTAATTGGTGTGAGAGACAGGTAGAACAGAAAGCACCAGAAAACTAGTAGAAAGTACCAGCAAGTTCCACTATATCCACAAGGATGACCTGTGAACTCTACTGAGGTCAAGTAGTTACTGTGGGCAGTAGGCCATATTAGTTGTCTCCCTCACCTCTAAAAGTCCCAGAAGTACAGATTGCTACTGAGGTCCCTGGGAAAAATGCTCTATTTGGAGATCTGTTGAAAGGAGTGTTAAAACAAAACCAAACTATTTCTTTCATGGTTTTTTCAACCTTCAGACCTCCCCAGAGATCAGGCACCCAATACATGTAGACAAAAGGAAATGGTTGTCAGAAAAGATTAGGTAGAAGATGTTATGAAAAATGTGAAATCTGAAAATGATTCTTAACGTATAGGAAATTCTTAACAAAAAATTTCAGAAAATATAGAAGCTTCCAGACAATCTGAGTAGGGAGGGAAAGCATGATTATTTCTAATTATCAAATAATAGTAGCTAGCATTTCTATGGAGCCTACAACGTGCCAGTCACCATGCTAAGAACTTTACAAATATTCCATTTGATCCTCTTAGGAAGCAGGTGCTATTATTATAAATGACTTGCCCAAAGTTACACACTAGTGTCCGAGGTCAGATTTGAACTTGGTTTTTCCTGACTCTAGGCCCAGCCCTCAATCCGCTGTAACACCTAGATGCCCCAAATATACTTAGGAGAGACAATGTGGCCAAGTGGACCAAGGGCTGGATTTGGAGCCAGAAACGTGTGAATTCAAGTCATACTTATGACACATATTGTCTCTGTGACACTCAGCAAGTCTCAGACACTCGGCAACACTTGAGACTATCAGCCACAGACACAGCGCCAATCTGCATTGATAGAGTTTCCTCACCTAAGAGCTCCCTATAACAATGCAGTTCCAGGTCTAGTTCCTGGTCTTCTAATTAGGCCTAATGTCAGCGAGTCAGGGAGTAAAACTAAGAAGGTACCTTTTTAAAAAAAATTATTTTATTTTCAACTTATGGAATAAAACAAGGGCTTCCATAACACAGTACAATAAAAAAGATGATTGCACATAAAACTGCAAGCTTACTATGCACCACTTGCTATTCCTTTCAAATATACAATATTATCGTGTAAATTTCACTTTTCCCCTCTCCCTGCCCCCACTTAGAGATGGCTATCATTAGACACAAATATGTGTGTGTATATATGCATGTATGTATGTGTGTATACACATGTATGTATATGTATATATACACATACCTATGTATATGTAGATGTGTAAAATTATTCTATCAGTTCTTTCAAATTCATATATACTTTATATTTAATTTGGGTATTTATAACAGTCAAAGTCATTCTTTAAAAAATTGCTGTTACTGTACACAATGTCTTCTTGGTTTGCTCATTTCACATTTCATTGTTTTATGCAAGTCTTTCCATGTTTTTCTAAGACCGTTGAGCTCATCATTTCTTACAGGACAGTAGTATTCCATCACAATCATTTACTACAACTTGTTCAGCCATTCCCCATGAATGTAGAAGTCACCTTTTATGGATGTAGCTAAATGGAAGTCATGAATATAATCTCAGAGTTGGGTCACTCTTCTCTACCCTCATCTCTCGTAGGCAATGGGTCACCAAGTACTGACCAGGCAAGAACTTTGTCCCCTTATTTTAAATTTTTGGGGAACCTCTGCCTATCTCCTTTCCATGGTTTCTTTCTCAGGAGGAAGTTGTGCTGTGTCTGTTTTCCTTTCTGGTGGTTTTCCCAGGGGAGAAAAATACAAGGGACCAGGCTTTTCTTTGTAAATCCAGCCAACAAACACAAGGTAAGCTCCAACTATAGACCATGCAGGGTATTAAGCAATACCCTCTCTGTCTTCGAGGACTGTACATGCTAATGGGGGAGAGAAGATGTAAACAAGTAGGTATACAAAAGTTATTGAGAGAATAGTTGAAAGACAATCTGAGAAAGGAAGATAATAGCCGGCGGGGGGATAAGAAAAGGTCTTTTGGAGTAGGTGAGATTTGAGCTGAGACTGGCAAGGAAAAGTGTATAGAGAAGGAAGAGAAAAGGTCAAGGACGGACACAAGGATGAAAAGCAAAGAAGACGGAGAAGGAGCAGTAAGAGCGTCAGGAAGAAAACCAAATGACAGGATAGTTATCATATAGGGACAAAAGCAGTTGGACATTTCTGTAGTGTCTCTAGACCCTCAGGAGGAGACAGTATCCAGAAGGATGGAATATTTGACATTATCGACAGTTGAAAAGAAAGCAAAGAGAACAAGAATTGGAAAAAAAGGCCTAGATTGTTCCTTATTTCCCAACCATCTGGGCCAAACTAAATTTCTAACAATCTATAAAACTTTTATCACCAAAGTCCTGTTCTTCTAAAAATTTGAAGCTAATGGCTTTAAACTGGGAAGGACAAGAGAAAGGAAAAAAATTCCCTGTGTATCCTCACCAAACTAAATCCCACAAAGAGTAGCTACTGTTTAAGGATGGTAGCATTAGGACACAGGAGAATAAGTTCAAGAAAGAAACCAGTAGCCAAACACATGATTTCAAATGTCCATATACAAAGTAAAACAGCAACCAAGATAAACTAGTGGTCCTAACAAAAGGAGCAAATTTGAGAGCTTCTAAATATATCACAGATTTTCAGAATGTCCAGCAGACCCAGACTGGCCATTCTTCATTCATCTCCTACCTCAGCTTCTGACTCTCCAGACTTGGCCACCAAGGCCCCACCCTCTCACTTTTGGAGTTGCCCTTCTCAAGATGAAATTCTGTCCACCTTTCAAATTCTGTATCTCTTTCTTCTTCTTCCTTCTTCGTGGAAATCTCAGAAAAGGAATCAGTCACATACACACACATACATAACCTCTGGTGTTTCCCCTCACCAGCACTGAAATGTTTTCACTACTCCCTACCACATTTCTCACAGTAGCGGTTCCAAACCTCTTTTTTCTTCTTCTCAACCTTCCCTTATCTATTCTCTCTCACCTGAGGACCTTGCTACATACTCTACTAAGAAAATAGTCAGTTGGCAGGCAATTATCTTTGTTTTTTTTAAATTTTTAAAAATTTAATTAGTTTTCAGTTTTCAACAATCACTTCCATAAGTCTTAAATTTTCTCCCCCTTCCTCTGCCTTCCCTGTCCAAGATGCTTTGCAATCTTATATGGGTTCCACACATACATTCTTATTAATCACATTTTCATATTAGTTATATTGCATAGAAGAATTAAAATGAATAGGAGAAATCATGAGATAAAACAAAACAAAACATAACACAAGAGAAAATAGTCTGCCTCATTCTGCATTCTGATTCCATAGTTCTTGCTCTGGATGTGGATGGCATTTTGCTCAAGAGTCCTTTGGGAATGTTTTAGGTCCTTGCATTGCTGAGAAGGCCTAAGTCTATCACAAACAGTCCTCACACACTATAGCTGTTACTGTGTATAATGCTGTCCTGGTTCTGCTCATTTCACTTAGGATATAAATCTTTCCAGATTTTTCTGAAGTCCTCCTGTTCATCATTTCTTATTGCACAATAGTATTCCATTACATTCATATACCACAACTTGTTCAGCCATTCCCCAATTGATGGGCATTCCCTAGATTTCCAGTTCTTGACTATCACAAAAGAGCTGCTATCAATATTTTTGTACATGTAGGATCTTTTTTCATTTTTATGATCTCTTTGGGATACAGCCTTAGAAGTGATATTGCTGGATCAAAGGTTATGTACATTTTTGTAACCCTTTGGCTATAGCTCCAAATTGCTCTCCAGAATGGTTGGAACAGCTCACAGCTCCACAAACAATGAATTAGTATTCCAACTCTCCCACATCTTCTGCAACTTTTATCATTTTCCTGTTTTGTCATGTTAGCCAATCTGATAGGTGTGATGTGGTATCTCAGAGTTGTTTTGATTTGCATCTCTCTGATCAATAGTGATTGAGATCATTTTTTCATATGACTATAGATAGCTTTGATTTCTTCTTCTGAAAACTGTCTGTTCATATCCTTTGACTATTTATCAATTAATTGGGGAATGACTTGTATTCTTGTAAATTTGACTCAGTTCTCTATATATTTTAAAAACATCAGCAGGCAATTATTAAGCCCTGTGCTAAGTGATAAAGATGAAAAGAAACCCGAAAAGCACGGTTCCTTCCCTCAAGGAGTTCATATTCTAGTGAAGAAGATAATATACAAGCAATGCTGAGCAGACAAGGTTTATACAGAATATATGGAAGGTAATAATAGAGGTCATTTGTCATAAATTCACTCTTCTCTCATTCATCTCAAAGCCCTTTTAACCTCACCCCCCCACCACCAATTTTCTTCCCCTTTACTTCAGTTGCTGACAATAAGGTGGCTCTTCTTGCCAAGGTCAGCCTCTCTACTTGTACCCTTAGTTCGATTATCAATCACTTCCTAATTACCAAATCCAGTGTCCTTTTCTGTCTCCTTGACCTACCAGATATTGGACTCACCCTATCTGCTGTTGGAAAATATTTCTTTCCTTGGGTCCAGAGCCATGACTTTCACTTTATTCTCCTATGTCTCTACTTCCCACTTCCTCTGCTCTTCCTCATCCTCTTCTGACCTTAAGGTAGGGTATTGCCTAAAGATCTATCCTTAGCCATTTTCATCTCTCTACAATGTCTCCTTTGGCTGACTCATTCACTCCCACAGTTTCAACTATTACTGCTACATAGACGACTTCCAAATAAGTCTGGCGCTAGCACTACATCTCTCCACCTACTTGTCTCACTAGCATCTCAAACTCAACAAATCCCAAACCAACCTTATAATTTTCCCAGATAAAACTTTTTCATCCCTTCTAACTATATTGCTTTTGTCAGTAGTATCATTAATTCACTCAGTACTCCAAATTTGAAACCTTAATGTTACCTTTGATTTTTCTTTCTCCCTCCCTCTATCACCCAATCAGTTATAAAGCGCTGTGAAGTCTAGCTCTTTGATCTCTGCTATGTCCATCCTTTCCTATTTCCACTTCAGCCCCGTTGGCTTATGTCCTTACAGCCTCCTCCCTGGGCACTGACACACCCCTGATCTCATTCTCATCCTCAGGTGTTCCATTTTCATGGTTGAGAATTCTGAGATTTCTTTATCCAAACCCAGTCTCGTTTCATTCCATTTCTCCTTAGGTCTCTCTTCGCCTAATGTTATTCTTATTTTCCCTGTGATGGCTACGTTTGACAGCTTCTCCATAGGCCTCACCACTTCCATTCTTTCTGTGTTCCATTTCATCCTGCGTGCTCCTCCCAGGATAAACTTTCTTAGGCACTGATATGGTCATGTTACACCTTTTCTTAAAAATCTTTAATGGTGCCCTATTGCTTCCAAAGTTAAATTCAAATTCCTTTGTCTGTCATTCAAGACTTTCAACTATCTGGCAACACTCTGCCTTTCCAGCATTATCTTATAACACTCCCTTCTGCATTCTCCATACTTCTTTCTTTTCTGACTTTGAAGGCACTCAGCTGTCAATTCTCCATACCTTTCCTCACACCGCTCCCTATACCTGGGATGTCCTTCCTCCTCCTCTTTATTTGTTGAATTCCCACCCAGTCTCTTAAGAACCATTTTAAGTATCAATTACCCCATGGATATGCGTCTGATCCTTATTGGATAGAGCACTTCATTTGCAACTCTCTAATATGTTTATTGTGTAATTTTATATATTGTAATTATCTGTCTTGGTGTTTTATTCCATTATCAGCCTGTAAGCTCGTTGAGGGCAAAGATTTACCTAGGTTTCGCCCCTTTACCCCTCAGGACTTAACAGTACTCTAGATACTGTGCTGTCTAAATAACTGTTAAATGTGTTCGTATTTAATGTGATTCCCACTCACTTTCATTTTAATTAAGGCCTTCTAGAAAATGATGCCTTAGTCCGGCAGTTCTCAAAGTATGGATTGTAGACCCATGTAGACCCATCAAGACTTTTTAAGGGGATCCATGAGATCTGAACTGTTTTCATAATAGTACCATGATTTTATTTGCCTTTTACAATATTCCCTCCTGTTCTAACTACATATCAGTGTAAGGTCAGATTTTCTTTATATATTTCAATCAAAATGACACATCACGACAGATTGAATGCAAAAGCAGAAATGAGAATTCATCTATGTTCTATTATGTCAGATATTAAAGGGTTTTGCAAAAGTATGTAAAACAATGCCACTCTCTTCACTAAATTTTTTTTTGGTTTGAGAAAATAACATTTCTTTCATAAAAACATGTTATTTATGTTACCATGTAATGAAGTTATTACTTTTTTTGGGGGGGAGGTAAGGCAGTCGGGGTTAAGTTACTTGCTCAGTCACATAGCTATTACAACCTGTCTGAGGTCTCAGGTCCTCCTGACTTCAAGGACTGTGCTCTATCCATTTTGCCACCTAGCTGCCCCTGATTTATTACTACTTTTGAACAAATGAATAAAAAATTTAAAATTTATTAGTGTTAATTTTTAAGATGACAAATATTACTGGATATAACCCACACAAATAAAAGTTCTTTGAGGTGCTCAATAATTTTTAAGAGTATAAGGAGTTCCCCCAGTTGGTAAATGGTCAAAGGACATGAACAGGTGTTTTTCAGATGAAGACATCAAAGTTATCAATAATCACATGAAAAACGCTCTAAGTCACTGTTGATTAAAGAAATGCAAATTAAAACAACTGTGAGATACCACCTCACACCTATCAGATAAACTCATGTGATAGAAAAGGAAAATGACAAATACTGGAGAAGATGGGGGGAGAGGAGGAATGGGACGCTGAGGCACTATTTGGTGAAGTTATGAACTAGTCCCGTTACTCTGGAAAACAATTTGGAATTACACCCGAAGGGCTATAACACTGTGATCCAGCAATGCTATCACTAGGTCTATATCCCAAAGAGATTTAAAAAAAAAAAAAAAAGAATCTATTTGTGCAAAAGTATTTACAGTAACTTTTTTGTGGTGGCAGTTTAGCAAAATCAAAACTTAGCAAATTCTGACAGCAATGAGATATTCCATATATATAGACTTCCCCCACCTCTGCAAAAATGGGGATGGAGATGTATTTTCTCAGCTCTTCTTTGGGGTCAGACGTCTTGGTCATTGCAGTCATACAGCATTCATCTTTCCTTCATCTAGTTTTTCTGGTTCTGCTTATTTTACTCTGAATAATTTCACAAGTCTTCCCCTGAGTCTCAGTTTCCTCATTCATAAACGGAAGATAATCACACTTGAACGACTTACCTCATGGAATTATTGTGTGGCTTCAAAGAGATAATGAACACAAAACCACATTGTAAGCTATAGAGCTGTTGCCATATAGCTGTATTTGCTCAAATGGGGACCCCTGGTGGCTAGAGATCAGAGGTCCACCTTTCAATGGTCCCATGCTTTCTGGACAGAGAGAAATGACCTTACAGATCATCTCATCCAAACCCCTCATTCTATGAGTGAGGAATAATCTGATGCTCATCCTGGTCCTTGAAAGTATAGATTACGAAGAATTCAGAGAAAACAAAGGTAGGGACCTATGACCTAGAATTCTGCTGGTGGGTTTAAAAGGGACAGAAAGCTCTTCAGAATAAAATTCTGAAACTACAGATTCCTACCAGGAAGGAAAAAAGGTTGTTGTATAAAGAGAGCAACATAGATGTATGAGGAGCTCAATGACCTTCCTAGAACTTAAAATGTTTTTATGTAAGACAGTAGTAGATGGCAGCATATTAACAATGTTGGCTTGCCTGTAAGATATGACACAAAATGTGCTGTCTTAGATATGTATGATTGGAGAAGGACGTGGGCTGGACATTTGCCAAGATGGAGGGATAATAGATGGACAATCTGAGATCTGTATAGGTGCCCTTGAACTATAGGACCATAAAAAGGGAACTATGCCTAAAGACAGTCAATGTGCATACTCTTTGATCCAGAAATACCACTAACTAGGTCTGTAATCCAAAGAGATCATAAAAATGGAAGAAAGATGTGCAAAATGTGCAAAAATATTTATAGCAGCTCTTTTTGTGGTGGCAAAGAATTGGAAATTGGGGGGATATCCATCAATAGGGAATCTCTGAGAAAGCTGTGGTATATGAAAATAATGGAATACTATTGAACAATAAGAAATGATGAGCAGGATGATTTCAGAAAAACCTGGAAAATTTATATGAATTGATGCCAAGTGAAACGATCAGAACTAGGAAAACATTTTACACAGTAACAGCAACATTGTGTGAGGATCAGCTATGAATGGCTTAGCTCTTTTCAGCAATGCGATGATCTAAGACAGTTCCAAAGATGCTATCCACATCCAGAGAAAGAATGGGTGGACTCAGAATGCAGATCAAAGCATACTGTTTTCACTTTATTTTTTTGTGTTTTTTTCCCTTTTGGTCTGTGACTAGTGTTTCACAACTGTCTGTAATATGGAAATATGTTTTACATGTTTGTACATATATAATCCATTTCAAATTGCTTACCTTTTAGGAGAGGGGAGGGAGAAAACTTTGGAACTCAAAATTTTGTAAAAAAAAAAAAAATTAATGCTAAAAATTGTCTTTATATATAATTGAGAAAATACTGTTTAAAATAAAATGGAGATAAAAAAACTATAAGAAATTCTCTAGTCTGTTGGGAAAACCCTCTATGGAGTATTTGTAGTAGGATATAAACAAAAAATACTTAGAAAGAGAAGGGAAACATAAGACTGTTAACTGGACTTGGGTATCAACTCCCTTATCTGTCTTTTTTGTGTGCCTTGAAGTAACTCCCTTGGTTACTTGTATAAGGGAAATTGAATAGCCCTTAGGAAGAGCTAAAAATGAGTGATATTCTGACATTGCCAGAGAGGATCTGACTGGGACACATGCAAACCATAGAGAGCTTTAATTATTTAGATGCTTCCAAGATGATAACCCAAGTTCCTGCGAGTCCAGAACTTAGGGAACAGATGATTCATTATATTCAGCTCCACTAAAGAACTGAAGTGTGTATGAAGATGGAAGCTAGAGAAGATAACTGAGGATATAATGCCTGCAAGTAGTCAGAGAAATGTTTTCTGAATTGAAATGCATGGATGCCAAGGAAAGGCACAATCTGAGAAGAATGATGTCAAGTCCTAAAATCCAGAATGAGGAAAGTCTGGCAATGAATACTAGGAACAAAAGAAAGAGTTCTTTTAGTTATGTCTGGAGACAAAATTTGTTGTTGTCTATCCTTGGATCTCAAAGAGGACGCTATCAGGAAAGTGAAGTGAGGGAGGGCTGTGCAAAGTCACCAGCCTCACTCTCTCCTCCAGAGCCATCTGGGTCTAGTGGCCAGATATAAATGAGGATGACTGGAAATGGCCCCCTTGAAGACAAAAGGAAAATCAAAGAAAGAATAGGACCACTTGTTGGGGTGGCTGAGACAATTATAATGGATGTCAGAGAGAAGGCAATACAACTCAATTCTTACTCTGTTTGAATGACATTAGGACAAGGGAGGATAGAAGAAGAATTTGCAACAAGATAAAGCTCACAATAAATGAGGAGACGGGAAGAGAACACTTAGCTGATCTCATTGAGTTCAAGTCCCTGGGCCAGAATGAATTACACCGACACAATATTTTTAAAAAATGGGTAGCCATGATTGCTGAGTTGTTGGTGATCTTTGAAAAAAATCATGGAGAACAGAAGAGTTGCCTCAGGATGGAGAAGAGAAAATGTCCTGAGTTTTAAAAAGACTAAAGTGGGTCTTTAAATCATAGGTTGGTTAATTTTACTTTGATTCCTAGAAGAATTTCAAAACATATTATTAAAGCAACAGTTTGTGAGCGCTCAGTTCCTCAACCTCCCATAACTTCACACCACCTCAGCTACACATGAACATGGTCATATCCTGATCTTGTCACACACAGTACACACATGTACACAAACGTACCACCTTCATGTTCAAGAATTCTGAAATTCCCTTACCTAACCATAATCTATTGACTTTTCACCTTTCCTTCTCCCTTCCTTTACCAAACCCTATTCCTTGTCCATACCATGACCTCCTATCCTTCAATCCCTCAGTTTTCTCCCAGGCCATCTTTCCTGAACTAACCCACTCTCTACTTTTTCTATATCTTGACCCTTAGATGAACCAGTTCAACTCTACACTGTCATCCTCTCCTGGATTCCTAGCCCCCTTATCATTTCACTGACTTTCTCCCATCTAAGTCTCAACTTTGGATCACTTTCACCAGTTGTCAACTTCACTCCTTCACCCATGCTGCTGAATGAAGATAAAGAAAATTATGCAACCATTCTGATTGGGTCCACTACAAACTTATGTTACACAATCTCAATTCGGCCTTCACTGCTGCTAGGCAATCCTTCTACACAACAAAGTCACTGTCCCACTTTCCACAGTGGTTCTTTCAAACCTTTTCATCCTTCCCCAAACCCCTCCCCTGCCCCACTCTCTCAGGTAAGAACCATGCCTCATATTTTGCAGAAAAATAAATGGAACTCCCTCTCCTTCCCTCTTCCCCATCTCATTTCACTCAGATACCTTCTGCCGCTATCTCCTCCCTCAGCCCCTTGTCTTTCCTACTCTATCAGTGAATAAACACCACCCCCACATCACTTTCATACTGTCCAATGCAATCATATTAGATATCCTACAGAATTATGGGGCCATCCCTCTGCTACTCAGATGCTATGCACAAGATATCCCAAGCAATGGAACTTCCCTAAAGAACATGTTTCCCTAAAAAAATACTTAAAGGCAAAGAATCCCAACTTGATCCCTCTGCTCCTTCCCACTGAAAACTTCCAGAACTTGTTGATCTAACCAAATTAATAGATGAGGATACTAAAATATATTCCAGAGATTACCTACTAGTTCATTGTTATTGCCAAAGACCCTAACTTGTGAATATAAACTTAACCCTCCTTCCCCCTACCCCTCCTCAAATAATCCTCCCTTTACTGCCAAGGAAATCCATAAACTCTTAACCAATCACCTAAGCAAGGTAGAGTGATTTACTTTTACCTGTGGCGTGATAAAATTAGTTCACTGGAGTTTTAAAAATTCTTTTGGCTGGCATACAAGAAGTGTTTAGGGGTTAGGGGAGCGCTATCATAAAGGGCATTCAGCAGAGTGCATCTTTTCATAATTACAGTAATTATACTGTCCTGCTTCTCTCAAAGTTGATGACAATGTATGCTTAATGAGCTATTTCTTGGTGAGCAGGTTCTCTGTCTCTTTCCCTCTCTCACTTTCTCCCTCCTTCTCTCTTCTTTCCCTTTCCTTCTTGCCTCCCCGCTTGCTCACAGCTGCATTGCAGAGGCAGCTTCCAAAATCGCTAACCCTGATCTGAATGGTATCAAAATTGAGGTTTCTCAGCAAATTGAAATTTGAGTTTGAGAGGACATCTACGTGTTTGTGATCATGAGGTTAACATCCCAGGGCCAGTCCCTGGTGGTTTAGGTAAAGCTGAGAATGCTTAAGCTTCTCAATAATGTGCCTAGGAAAGGATTAATTAGAGTTCTCAGGATCATTGATTTTTAGAGCTGGAAGGAATCTTAAGACCATCAAATCTATTTTATACATATAGAAGCTGAGGCACAGAGAAGTGATTTGCCCGAGGCTGTGTCTGAGGCAGGATTTGAACCCAATCTTCCTGGTCACAGATAAAAGAATTTTAAAAATATAAACCCTCATGAACTAGATGAGAGAAGAAACAATTAGACAGAAGCTCATACTCAAAGGACCTCGGCTGCCATGCATGTACAATGTTGTCCTTCTTGTGTGATGTTAGCTGTGTGTGCGTGACCCAACACTTGAGCAAACTGGGGGCTACGAAATGATATGGCAGTCCCTTTATTGACAGCTGAGCAGGAAGAGTTGATGATGACTGATGAACATTTAGAGGAAAGTGCTTCCAACTTCAGTATTCTTTTCCCTTCTAGCCAAACGTTGCCAGGATTATTCTGATCCAGTTTGAAGGAGGTTTGAGGTGAAGAAGAGTTTTCCCTTTCTTATACTGGGGCCAACATAAGGCCATGAACATTTGGCCAATAAAGCACACATCTTGCCTAGGCAAGCTTGAATCTGGTTATGAGGCAACCTCTTTTGTGTTTATTCTTTGTTCATCTTAGTTGAATGAGTATGTATCCTGAGATAAATGTGTCTGGTCTTGGAAGTTTGAGAGGTTTGGAGATTCTGAGTCCTTTTGTTTGAAGCCGCCTAGTGGTGAAGGGAGAAATCCCAAGCCCCTACTCAAGACTCCAACCATAAGATGAATCTGAGCTTGGACGATTTTACCAGAAGATATGGACCTGGAGTTGTTTAGACAGGGCAGAACCAAGATGAAATGTAATCAAGCCTTTTGAGTAAGAGGCTCAAATGTTTTATGTTCTGATCATTCTTAGTTATCTATGCCCTGGGAGAGTGCAACTATCATTTTAAGTGAAATTAATGAAACCCTATTTGTCAACATGTGCTGTGAGCTTTTTGCACCTTTTCACTTTTGGGTATGCACAGAAATAAATAGCTGTTGCCTATCTGATTCCTAATGTACATTAAATACCTCTCCCCCAATTTCCTTGGGGTGACATAAGCTAAGCTATAGGTAAGTCTTCCCCTGGCAACCAGGATAGGGAACCTAACAGGTCAAAAAATATGAGAAAAAGGAGCTTAACTCTTCCCATTGGAGACCAGTTTCCCTTAGACCTGAACCTTGTGCAGGCCATGTGAATGCATGCAGAGCAGATGGACCTCTTAGTGGAAAGGAGGTGGAGTAGTATCCCAGCCCCTTTGGTCCAGCGGCAATTCTTCAATATTAAACTAAAAGTACAGTGTTCAAAATAGCGGAGCTTATAGTCCCATCCCTTCCTGCCAAGCTTAAACCACATCAACAGTAGGATTGTGTCTAATTTAGAATAACGTATTTAGCAAGCACACTGACCAATTATAGTGTCTTCAGAGTAGGGAAAGCAGGAAATGGAGCAGACTTAAAACCATGTCATACAAAGATGGTTAAATGAACTAGGGATATTTAGCCTGAAGAAGAGAGAAGAGTTGGGGATAAGAGTGCACGAGAGTCATGGCTCCCAAGAGCCAATTGTTAAATTTTCATGGAG
The DNA here is from genome assembly GCA_023548195.1 of Bettongia penicillata ogilbyi. NCBI lineage: Eukaryota > Metazoa > Chordata > Mammalia > Diprotodontia > Potoroidae > Bettongia > Bettongia penicillata. The sequence continues at coordinate 1,849,509 of JAJHZJ010000106.1, read as the reverse complement.
AGCATTTATACCTCAGAAATAGCTAAAAATTATGTCTTATTTACTGTTGTGCTAATTTCTAGATTTAAGAAAGTAATGGGGAAAATGTTAATAATACAAAATAAATTTAAAAGTGTGCCATGTGTATATTTTTTTCCTAGAAAGCTGATTGTTTAACACTTACCCAGCAAACCAGGGTAATATAACAAAGAGTATGGGAAGATGGAACTTAACCTTTTTCTTAGAGCATACGCTTGCTTAGGGGGAACATGATTGTGGGCTCTGAACTGTGGTAGGCATGCTGGCTCTCAGATCAGAGGATCTGGGTTCAGGTTCTGACTTTGATACTTACTGACCCTTCTATGACATCTCTGGGCTTCAGTTTCATTATCTGAAAAATGATGGGGCTAGAATAGATCATCTCAAAGATTTTTTCAAATATAAACCAATGATCTGTGAGTGTTATTTGAATTATATCAGCATGAACGGGAACTAGATGATCTCTGAGATTGTTTTCAACTCTGAGAGCTTATGATTCTATGGTTTGGAGGTAGAACGAAGCAGAGGGAATAACTTTTTGAAGAAATGCTCTACAGTGGAAAAATCCAATCAGCGGTCATTGCTCTACCTAGCTGTGAAGTATGTTGGGTAAATGAGCCTTTTACCATCCTAGGTGATGTTCTGGATGCATTTAGTTGGTTCTGAACACAGTTTATTTTTTTAATCCCTCATTTAGTATTATAAGTATTTCAATTATACTACAGTAACACCCACAAACTCTTTTTGAAGTTATAAAGGAAAGGTAGAGGTTTGAAGGCAGTCAGTTGTCTCCTGACAGGGCTGTATCTGTCTATTTCCATTAGTATATTTTACAGGCTTCTAAACACACAGGGGTTAAGAAGGCACGAGTATCTCACATGTCAGCTAAAGGCATCCTCCCTTCCCTTATTTTCAAAGTTGAAAGGAATGACAAGATCTCATCTTTACATAGCAGCTTTCTTGTTTATTGCTCAAAATGTTTTATTGCTCAAAAAATTTCCCAACGGGTTCTTTGAAAGAAATGCAGGGAGCAAAAAGCAGAGAAGGAAACTGAAGCATATAATGACTATGTAACTTACCTTAGAATTGCTTAAAATGTGCCAAGAAAAAGCTGGTCTTTCTTGCGTACTCTACCATAGCCCTTTGAACAGACTCCTTTCAGAAGGCCCTATCTTTGTTCTCCCCAGTCTTTCTATTTCCCTTCTCCCAACCAGCTATTACATAGATTTATCAGAGAGTGATTATTTAAGTTTGGTTGTCATGTTTTGATATTTTGATGGATTGGTAGAGATCATGCAACTCATTCATGCCTTTTGAGAAATGCTTGACTGTATCCTTTCATCAAATTTCCACGGAGGCTTCAATGGAAATCCATTTCATCTCTCTCAAGCTGTAAATAGTAGAAGTTGTGAAATAAGTAAAATCAGCTCTATCCCAATGAGCTTCAGCTTCTCTACAGCCAATCAACGACTCCTAGCACTGCAGCTGAAACCTTTGGCAGCTAATTCTCCTGCTGTCTGCGTAACTGGTTACTTTATCTTAACTCCTCTCCTGCTAGGTTCTCCACTCTTAATGGCTCAGATCAGAATCCCCTGGTGCTCAGTGACTTATTTTTCCCTTAGGAGGTAAAACTCAAGAAATCCACTTTTACGTTAATTATGAAACCAACAGTCTTTATTTAATTGTCCTCTAGTCTCCAAACTGTTATTTGATTTCTCACTTTGTGAATTTTAACCTCTAGAGCTCTAAAAACAATTATATGTAAAAGAGTCTGAGGAACCACCATGCCTTGCAACCTCAGATATTTCTCTCCTCAAACAAATCCTTTAACTTCTCCAAATAGTCTTCTCCATAGTCTGTGTCTTTCCTATTTTAACAGACAAGCTGCTTCTTTACAAACGGATTTTGTCAGTTTTTCATTCATGAAAGTTCTTTTTGCTACAACCAAATTGTTCACATATGGAAGGGATAGTAATTTAATCTTTTAGAAGTTCATTTAATTATTTTTTTTTATACAAAAGTTCATTTTTGGCCCCAACATTCATTTTCTGCCTCTTTCAACAACCAGATTATTCACTTATAAAAGAGACAATGATTTACGTTAATATAAAGCAAGGTACAAAATAGGGAAGACAAAGGTTAAAAGTTAAAAGTGTTTGTCACTGTCATGGAAAAGATTTACAAGTAGTTCAACTCTAAGAGGGGTTCTTTTATGTATGGTGAGCTCCTGAAGATGATTTTGTACTGACTACATAATCCCACAACCTTGCAGAGTATTCTAAATGAGATCCAAGATCACTTAAAAGTCTTTAGCCTCACTTATCCACACAGGAAAAATCAAATAGACAAAGAATCTCTATTTTTCCAGACTATAAAATAAGTATTTGGACAATCAGCCCATAGACCTGACCCATCAGTACAGATGTATCTTGGGGAGATACTGCAGGTAGATAATGAACTGGACTTTGGATTTCTTCATCTTGCCCCAAGAACCTCATTATCCTGCAAGATTACATCAAGCCAGACACCCATACCTTCTACCCCTGGGGGCCCAATAATTGGAGGGTGTGCATAAAACTCCTTTCAGAACTTCCATTTAAGAAGGGTACGCAGGTCAGTCATTTCTTCATTTTTCAGCCAGTTGCACTCCCTGGCACTTCTATATCTACTCCTGAGTCAGGATACCATGACTGCCCCTTCTCTTCAGCTTTCTTTATGTTTTGTCTTCCCTCCTTTAGATTGTAATCTCCTTGAAGGCAAGAGCTGTCTTTATTTTTTCTATTTGTAGTCTGGCTCATAGCAGGCACTTAATAATGTTTATTGATTGAGAATTGCTTGAATTATTGATAGAATGAGTACTGACTGAACTGACTGAACCCAGAATTAAATAGGAGAGAGCGTGGGTGGGATTGCAAATCATGTAGTCTTTGTGAACCCTCCAAACATTTCCATGAAAATAAATATTTTCATTTCAGTATTTTTCAGTAATGCTATATATCTACAAATCACAAAACCTCCAAATTAAAATTGCAGGTCATCCAAAGGCATAAGTGGGGCTGCAGCATTAGTTCAGTTCCAAATTGAATATTAAAAGCACATTAAAGATAGCATCAAGGAAATATATGGCTGGAAAGGGAAGCAGACCAATCATGTGTCTAGAGCAAGGAAAAACAAATGTATATAGCCCATGTGTTGTATTGGTCTAGAAAAGAAAGAGATCCATTGGAGTACTGATGGGAAGAAATAAACAAGAAAATCTCAGAACAAGAAGGTATGACAAGATTATCTGCCTTATTGCAATGAATACCCACATTTCTAAGATCATAGACACATAAAGTATTGAGGTTTGTGTTTTGAAACTTTGTGAGTCTGGGTGTTTATAAGGAGAGCTAGTAGCTACTCATGGGGAAGGGCCTGACATAGAAATCTCCACATGCCTCCTGGGTGAAGGGAAAGGAGGCATATATCTGATAGGTCCCTGAATAATACCTGGGCCCTTTGTGTCTAACATAAAGGTCACACTTAGGCTGAGTGGTGAAGAGGAAAGAACAGGGGATATGCAATCTGAGGATTTTAATTAACATATTAATTTTGTCATTTAACTACCTGTGGGACCCTGGGTCACTTCTTTTCCCTAGGACTCAGCTATTTCATCTATAAAATGTGAGGGTCAAATGAAATCACCTTAAAGTTCTTTCTTCTCTTTCAATTTTTCTTTTTTCTATCTCTAACTCAATGGTCTCATCAATTCTTCCATAATTTTTGATGGATGGATAAATGAGTGAATGAATGATTATGCCTATAATTTATCCTTTACCTCTTATTAGGTATACTCGTTCCTGTGTTCTCCATTCTAGTTTCTACTTCCAGGGACTTAACTACAGCCTCCTCTTCCAGCTTGAACAAGGATATGTTGAAGTGGTTTTAAATAAATTTGAAGGTGGTGGTTTTGGCATCTTAATCCATAAACAATAGGGTACTTGAGTCAGAATTCATGTTTTCTAGCATTACAGAAAGAAATGATAGAAGTTTGACAATGACCCTTTCATTACAGAGCCAAGATTCATTTATGTGGTTTAAAATGAATTCCTGATTGCTTGAGTTCAGTGGGACTTCTGAGCTGTAGATGGCCAAAGCCAATTGAATGTCCCCACAAAGTCCAATATTAATAGGGTGAACTCTTTGAAGCAGTGTGTTTTGGGGGGAGATGGGGAACACTGGGCAGGGCAGGTCACCTAAGAAGGAGAGAACCAGCCCAGTTTAGAAACAACAGGTCTAGGGCAGCTAGAGGCTCATAGAGTACTAATAGATATAGACTGATAGAGTACCAGCCCTGAGGACAGAGGAGGAGCTAGAGTTCAAAGCCAGCCTCAGACATGTACTAGCTGGGCGAGTCACTTAACCCCATTGCCTCAAAAAAAAAAAAAAAAAAAAAGTCAAAAGTTCTGTCCAGATAAGTCTAGAAAACATAGGGTAAAAGGACCAAAAAAAAATATTCCTGAAAGGAGGAAAGAATTTTTAATCAAAACACAGGGCCTTCCCATTCTCCTTGACCAAAACAAAACAAAACAAAAACCTAAAAAACCCAGCCATCAAGACCCACAGTGCCCCTATTTTAAACAAATAGCAATAAACATTTGGTAAAAGGTCTATTTAGTCATTACAGCTGCGTTGTTGTTGGAAAACCAGAGAAAAGCTCTAAACCCATCAGGAGAGAGCTCATCCTTCAAGACGATATAAAGAAGTCAGTCCACGCTAGGAGCTGGACTGAGCCATGGGATAAAGACTTCTTAGCTTTCAAGAGTCAGAAACTTGGCAAAGATGGAGAGTGGACAAGCCTGAGACAAGATCAGAGAGGAGAAAATGAGGCTGGGCCCAGGACCAAGAGAGTAATGATGTAAGAAAACTAGTTAAGCCAGGGGAAGTGAGGACAAAGGCATGATTGTTGAAACCATGTGGATCTCTTAACTGTCCCAGGAAAAGAAGACAAAAGCTCAGGGAGGAGAGAAGCAGATTATGGAACTAATTAAGTCTAAGTCATTAGCATGAGAATCAAAGGAGAATTCAATGTATGACATAGGATCCTGACTTAAAAGTCAATAAGGATAACTAAGAGACTTTTTTAAAATGATGATTCAGATGCGAAGGATCAGGGAGAATGATACATACTTTATAACATATATTTTAAGCAAGGGGAAATAAAAAAAATACAACACCTGGAGAAAGTCATGAGAACTGCTGCTTTCACTTTAAGGCAATACTTAAGAAGACAGGCTTTAAAGCCATTTATAGCCCTTTTCAAAAGACAATGGTTGCTAAGGAGAAAGGGAAGATTGCTTTAGCTTCATGGTTCAATGTATGTGAAATCAGCTAAGGAAGTCTAGGCATGTAAAGGATGCGCTCTTTACATGTAAAGGCATGTAAAAGAATAAAAATTTAAGGTTAACACAGCAGTGAGAAGCTTAAGGAAAGCATCCTCTCAGAATCCTACACCTGGGAGAGATCCAGCAGATCTCTCAGGCAGAAAAGTGGACATGATAATGTGGGTGCCTCCATCTCAAAGCCTTCATGTGGAAGAGGCTAGGCTCACTACTACCCACCCAGACACACCCACACCCACACCCATATAACTCAACCCAATAAATATTTGTCAAGCACCTGCTACGTGCTAGGTACTGTGCTGAGCACTGGGGATATAGTTCTTTGTCCTTAGGACCATGACATCAGGAAGGTGATGCCATGCCTTGCAAATGATCTGGATTTAAGTGAGGCAGGGCTGTACAAAGTCACCAGCCTCACTTTCTCCCCTGGAACCATCTGGGTCTAGTGGCCAGGTATAGATCAGGACAAGAGGAGGTGGCCCTCACTCGGGAATACAATTAATTAAAAGAAAGACAGACTCTGCCCTAAAGGAGGCAGGAAAGGGGTGGAGGGAGACCAGGAGATATTTTGTTCCATGGAGTTAAAACTAGAAAGAATAACATGCAGAGTGGAGTGAGCTGAAAAGTTCAGTTTCCGTCCTCTATAAAAAGAAAGGCATTAGGAGGATTTTGGTGCTCCACCTTCTAGCTCACCAAGTCAGAGGCTAGGGGAGACTGAGGGAGGTGGTATCAATCGAGTAACATCAAGTGTAAGTAAGGACTGCAATACATGAAATGTAGAGGAGAAATTAAAAGAAGTACAGGCTAGGGAGGCTCAAAATGTCCACATTGTGACAGGGGTGTGACTGCCTGGCAGATCCACAAGATCTCTCTTCTAATTAAAAGATAAATGAAAGGATTGTGGGAAGGGCAGGAGATAGAACAAATGAAATCCAACAGTACCGACTCTCACTCTTGGGGCACAGAGCCTAGGCCTTCCCACTCTGATTCTCATACCCAAGGCCTTATTGGTAAATGCTTAACTATCATCTCTGGTGGGGGCTGAGGGGAAATGTATTCACACTGCACTGTATCATTAATATTTTCTCCATCACTTTCTTAAGTCTAGACAATCATCAAAATAATAAATCAAGCCGCCTTTGTTTGATTTGCTGTATTTGTGGATTTGGTAGAGGTGAGTGAATACATTGAAAATTTAACAATGGGCTCTAGCCTCCAAGCTGGCTCTAGCATACCCCTGCCCACATCCCAATCAAAAAACCTGCCCTCAGGAGACACAGCTTAGCATAGTGGATAGAGAACTGTTCTAGAAATCTGGAAGACTGGAATTCAAGTCTTTCCTCTGGCTTATAGGGACTGGGCTGACCCAGCACTTCTCAGTGCTCTAGGTAACTTTCTAAAACTGTACTGATCTGATGTTGGTTTCCTCACTTAAAACATCAAATTACAGATGTAACTCCCTCTCTACTCTGTCCTGCCCCCCCCACCCCTAAACCTTCTCTCTGGAAAAGATATGGTAAATATATTCACACAGATTTAAACAACTCCTAATAACTTGAATTATTACTATATTCAAGAGTATTCATATTCTCATACAATACACATCGATAAAAATAGTTTTTATACAGCACTTTCCATATTTCTGTGCTAAACATCTTACAATTTCTATCTGATTCGATCCCCACAACAACCCTGGTAGATAAGTGCTATTATTACCCCCATTTTACAGATGAGGAAACTGAGACAGGCAGAGGTTAAGTGACTTGCCCAGAGTCACACTGATGGTAAATGTCGGAGGCCAAATGTGAAGTCAGGTCTTCTTGACTCCCGGCCTGGTGCTCTAGCCACTGTTCCATTTAGCCCAAAGGATCCGTGGGCATTACTGTCTCACTTGATCAACTGCCCTATGAAGTAGGAGTTTTCAGTCATATCTGACTCTTTATTACCCCACTGGGAGTTTTCTCCTTTGGTCAATTCTCTATTCCGTTATTTACAGAGGCTATTTTTATGCCTTTTTATACTGAGGCTATTTTATTGGACATTTCAAACTGAGCATCCCATAGACATCTCAAACTCAACGTGTTAAAAGTAGAACTTGTCCTTCCCCCAAACCCATCCCCTTCTGAACTTCCCTATTTCTATTCTGAATACTGATATCGTTCCAGTCACCAAGGATGGCAACTTGGACATGATCCTTCAATCTTCACAGTCCCTCATCCCATTCACATCCCATTCACATCTAATCTATTCCCAACTCTCATCGCACCAAACTAGTTCAGGCCTCCCTCAGCTCATCTGGACAACTGTTAAGTTTCCTAATTGCGCTCCCTGCCTTACCTCTCCCCCCACTTCAATCTATCCTCTACAGAGTTCTGTAACAGCAAGCACCCTGACACACACCCAGGATGACCTGCTGGCACAGCTTCTTAGATCTGCTTTTCTAAGGAAAACAACTGAAAGGGGGTCAACAATCTACTTTAATTAAATTCACCAACAGAGAAAATACAAGCAGAGAAATAAAGACCAAGAGACAGGGCTTCCAACTGTCTGACCATAAGCAATACATACATCACAGATCAACAGACAGATCCAGCTGTCTGACCATTACATACATACATAATTACCAGAGAAAGAAGCACCAACATCTGAGCTTTCAAAGGGCTTCCCAGAGACTCATCTGGCACGTGAACTTTTTTCCAAAGAGTAAGACCCAAAGTAAAACCTCACCTTATAGTATCTATCTATCTATATCTATCATAGATATAGATATAGACATTCAGACATACACTTTTCAGAGCCGCATCATGACACCTGACCCTCGGTGACCCAGTACCTCTTTAGAAATTACCAAAAGGTGTTGGCCTTCCTACAAAACAAGCATCCCTTAATGGACTCCATCTGAGGCCTATTAATTTTGGGGGGGGAAGACTTTAACTCTCATTAACATAAATCCCATTGACATTACAAGTTCCTAAGGTGATTTTCTTAAAGCACAGAAAAGTCTGACTTTGTCACTACCCCATTCAGTCAGCTCCAATGGCTCCCTATTACCTTTGGAATCATATAGAAATATTGTGCTTAGCTTTGAAAGCCCTTCACGAGTCAGCCCCAACCCACCTTTCCAACTCTGTAACAGATGATCCCTCTTCTCATACTCTGGTCTGTCCAGACTTTTCTATTCCTCACTCACAACACTTCATGTTGTCTTTGCGCTGGTCATCTCCTATGACTGAGCTTTTTCCTTGCTCAGTTTCACTTCTTAGAATCCCTGTTGAATTATCATCTTCTGCAGAAGCTTTTCCTGACATTCACCTCCCCACCCCTAGCTACTGGTATCTTGATATAGTAAGTGCTTAATAATTGATGGTTGGCTTATTGATTTCTTCCCCAAATTGCCACCTATTTTTTGTTTATATATATATATATATTTTTTTTTTTAAAATTTTTATTTACCTTATTTATAATTTATGGAATAAAACAATCATTTCTATAACACAGTATAATAAAAAGATTGCATATGAAACTGCAGATCTATTATGTATCATTTGCTATTCCTTTTAAATATATAATAAAGTTATCATGTAAACTTTTTCTTCCCCCTCTCCCACAAAGAGTTACCATTAGACACAAATGTGTATATATATCTAAAATGATTCTATTTATCAGTTCTTTCTCTGGATGCAGATAGCATTTTCCTTCCTATGTCCATTATATATCTATATCTACATAGATATATACTATTTTATCATATTATATATATATATACACAATATAGATATATTTATAAACTTATTTATGTACAGGTTGTCTCCCCAATAGAATGTAAGCACACTGAGGGCAGGGACTATTCTGTTTTTTGTCTTTGTGTCCTCAGAATTAGCGCAATGCCTAGTGCCTAATAGGTATTTAATAAATGCTTGCGGAGCACTTACTAATTAATAACTAACAGAACACCCAGTAGAGGGCAGCCAGAATGTTAGAAAGCTTCAAGATCATTTCTTAGGATTGCTTTAAGGGGGTAGAGACGGTTAACCTGGAGAAAGAGGTAAGATAGGGAGGGGAACTTGACAACTGTCTTCAAGCAACTGAAGAACTATCTCATGAACAAAGGCTTAGACTCTCTTGGCTTGGCTCTAGATTAGAACTAGGAGGAATGTATGGTAGATGAAAAGAGACAAATTTATATGTGATGGGAGGAAATACTTCCTGAAAATTTGAGTTAACCAAAGGTCAGATTTGCTTTTTCTGCATCAAGATCTCCACTTCCCACATTTTTTACCATACTTCATGTATTTCTATATAGACATGACTTTTATTGATCATTCTCTTCGGTATTTTCTTCCATGAATGACTGTTCTCTCTCCTGTTGTACCTGGTTTATTTTTGCTGTATGATACCAGACTTGATAGATTCAAGGTTGCAATTTTCTATCCCTACCCCAATTCTTTTCACTTTGAAGTTCTCTTGATCACATTTGTAAGGCTGCAGGTAAACATATACACATGTAGATATAGATAGATTGACAGATATAGAAATGAGTGTGTGTTTTTTAATCAGCCCATGTTACATGCATTTCATTCCTGATCAAGAACCTATCATGTTTCTATTTTGGCTGTGGCCCAGAAATCCAAATCACAACCTCAGATACCAATAGTGGTGAGATGGAAGGAGAAGGGAGAGGGGATTCTGAATCTTATAATTGGGGAGGAAGAAAAGAGAAAAAATTTATTAAAGGGTAGGTAGTTGGTAATTGCATTTTGCTTGACCTCCCTCACAATCAGTGGCTATGGACAGCTACCTTGGCACTGGGGCTTTGGTCTATCTTAGAAGCCCCTAGAGAGCTGCCATTGCAGTTACCTACAAGAGTTAGCCATGAGAACAACCAACAGGAATGACAAAGGACTAAGCGAAGGGTCTTGATTCCACTAAATTTGGAGGTAATGGGGAATTTAGCAATGACCTGAAGAAAGTAACAGGTTACGTCTGTGTTTCTGCACCTGACAAGAAAGAATGATGCAGCACAAAATTCAGGTTGAGATGAATGCCATTCTGAGGAGGGTGAAGTCTTGCTGGGAAGACTGGGGAAAAGTATTCCAAAGAGAAAACAAAGAAAGAAAAGGAAGATAATCCTAGAAATCCTTACGGGATATTGTGAAGTCTTGGTGAAAAAACAAGCATTTAGGAGCACAGGTGGCATTGTCATCTGTGTCATCAATTTAAGGAGGGGGTCTAAGAGAAGCAGATTGGGGACACCTGCAGCTGTTGTCAAAGTATGATTTTTATTTCTGGATCACATCTTAAAATATAGAGCTGATACAGTCTTCTGATCAGTGAAGGAACACACCACACATGGCCAGTAAAAAACAGATTTGCCTGGAGTTTTAAAAATATAATTAAGAGGACTTTAAAATGAAAACAGAATGGAAAATGGAACCATGAAAAAAACTACCCAAATAGATAGGGAAATCAGATGAAATCTCCCCAGAAACCAGCAATCAGAATATAGTATTATGTCCATTTTTTATTTCCTTTTATTAATTTTTATTATTTGGGATTCGAGGCCATTTCTCCTAGTTAGGAGGTTAATGAGCTAGATGAAATCTATCTTATGAATGTGAAAATTTACTTAGGGCCTCAAACATCCCTTAGATAAGAATGTAAAAAGGGACTCAAGTTTCCTGAAGTAATTTGACTTGCTTTATTTGTGGTAGATTCCAGCTGACGCTGACTCTGAAGTTACCTCTGAGACACTTAAATTTCCCCTCTCAATGAGCCTATTGTGAAGCCTCTGAATGCAGTTTAATCTGAACTTGACTTAGTTTACCTATAGAGTCTGCTTAATTGGGTCTGTTTCCTTAGGGGATGTATGAGATTATGACTCCCTTTAACTAAGCTGGTGTAACTTTTATGACCGGAGAGGATGTACAAGATTGCTAGATGTCAAAAATTCTCTCCTTGATGTATATTTCTTCTATGAAAAGCTTTATTTGAGCCCTAGTAAGGACCTAGGATTATTTTTCTACCTTCTGAACCAGTGTTTAAGCATAACAAAACCTAGAGTTTCAACCTCTGTAATTTCTGCATTGTGAGAGCATTATTTGGCAGCAGCTGCCTATGACATGAACCCAGTGGGAGACATTTCTCCAGTAACCGCAGGAAGAAGACAAACAGCAGAGAAGACCTGTAATTCACAGGAGGAATAATTCATCCAAGAAAAGAGCAGGCAATCAAATCTAGGGGCTGATGGCTATACCTAAGTATACAAAGTGAGAGTACTAAACAGGGGAAATGAGAGATTCCAACGTAAGGAGGCGAATTTCAACTTATAGCTGTCACTGGGACTTGTTGAGATGACATTCTGAAAGTTATAGCTTCTTTAAAAGAACAGAATAGATAGAAGCTGCACTGGTACGGGGTAACTGGCTAGCAAGATGAAATACATAGCTCACAGGGAATTTGGGCGGGGGGTTGGATAAGACCTATGATTTCATTGGTATAGGGAATTCTACCACAGCAAATTAACACCTGTTCTGCCACTTATCATTTTAAAGAATTATCTAGAGGAACCAAGAGATTGCTCATGTTCATACATTCAATAAATGTGGAGCAATACCTGAACCCAGAAACTGACTCTGAGGCCTCTTATCTCTCCAGCTAGGTGGCTTAGTGGATAAAGTGTTGGATCTGGAGTCAGGAAGGCCTGAGTTCAAATGTTACCTCAGACTCCTCCTAGATGAGTGACCCTAAGCAAGTCATATGGGGTCTTCTCATCTGTTAAATGGGGATAATAATAGTACCTACTTCCCCAGGTTGTTTTGAAGACAAAATGAGAGAACTGTAAGGAGCTTTGCCAATCTTAAAGAGCTATATAAATGCTATGCTAGCATTTGTTTCTCAAAGCATGATCTAGGGACCCCCAGGGGTACCTGAGACCCTTTCAAGGGATTCACAAGGTCAAAATGGTTTTTATGATAATACTAAGATGTTTTCATTTATAATATGGTAAACATTTCTAGATAGAACCCACAGAAACAAGAGCTCTTGAGGGGGAGTTCCCAATAATTTTTTAGAGCATAAAAGGGTCCTGAGACCAAACGCTCTATGATAGACTTTCTGTCCATATTTACCTATATAAAATTTATTGATATTAATACAAAGGATGTAGAAAGGGAGGAAGGAAGGAAGGAAGGAAGGAAGGAAGGAAGGAAGGAAGGAAGGAAGGAAGGAAGGAAGGAAGGAAGGAAGGAAGGGAAAAATAAAGTAAGAGGGAGTGAGGAAGAAGGGAGTTAGGAAGTAAATATTTATTAAGTGATCACTCAATAAACACTTATTAAACACGTACTATGGTCTAGGCACTGTGCTTTATCAATATTACCTCATTTGATCCTAACAGCAACCCTGGAAAGTAGGATCCTCATCTTATAGTTGAGGAAATTGAGAGAGACAGAGTTTAAGTGACTTGCCCAGGATCACACAGCTAGTAAGTATCCGAGGCCAGCTTGGGACTCCAGTCTTGCTGACTGCAGCACCAGTGGAATACTACACCACCTACCAGTCAGTGACACAGTCACCCCACTGGTCTGTTCTATCAGGACTGCAGATGGACCACCTGGCTTTCTAAACATTGGCACTTGGGCAATTTATACTCAGGAGGTCAAAGGGAGTTGGAGCCTTTCCCAAATGTGCTAATTTAGGATAAGCAGACCCCAATACACCAAATATGAATAAACTTGGAAAGTTTCTATGGTATTCAGCAATGACTCCCACAAATTCATCAGTCACTCTAGATGTTCCTACGTCTGCCCTATATTCTGTCTCTAGAGAGGAAGGGCTTGAGTCTGAGCAAATATCCACAGTGGCATCACATGTTAAGGAGATACTATGCTCACATAAGGAAATCCAGGAGTTTTAAGTGGGAAAATACAGTGAAAGCCATTTGTATATGTATCAGGTGGAGGTGTGAAGAAGCACTCCCAAAACCACTAGGATAAAAGAAGGAAATCAGGAGGAAATTCATCAAGATCTCAGAAAACATCATAATCCTGGGATAGAGGCAAGATAGAGTGGCAATAGGAAATTTCAATTATCTGGACATCTCTTAGAAGAAACATTTTGCTGACAAGAGCAACCGATAAATTAATGCCTTCTCTCAACAAAAACAGAATTTTTGAAAGACCTGCCATTCTAAAGCTGGTTCTCCAAAACAAGGAATAACTGCTTACTGATGTAGAAATGGGAGAATGATGTTTACTGAATATTAGCTTGGTGTAGCAAAAGGGCTTCCAGGCAACAACAGCAGCTGCTAGCTAGAGCTGTGCACCCACAATTCTAAAAATGGATCTTTTGCAGGGGATTGTATAAGGAAGGGGCATTTCTATCAGGGCAGAACCTATGCGACTATACAAGACAACCAAGAACTTCCTTTCAGATCCTCTGGGCACCAACTCTATGGTGACCCCTTGACTTCTGGTTCCTGGAAAGTAACTCTGTTTTGTGGAGAATGAGGAAATGGGATATTCCTGTCTCCACGGTTTCTACTATTTTCCAACTAGCCCTGGTTCTTTTGAGTGCTGAGGAAGTCCCTATTCTGCTCTCAACCTTGCCAGCCAAGTCCTGAGTGCACAGGTGTTCCTTCCTTCAGGGCATATGAGAAAGGAGCCCCAGCTTCAAGGTAAGAAGCTCAGAAGAGTAAATTCTCAATCTGAAAGGGTAATAAATTTAGATTTCTAAAGTGGAAAGGACCTTTGATGTCACCTAATACACCTTATTTTATAAGGAAATTCCAAAAAGTAAGGTCCAGAGGTCAAGTGATTTTCTCAAGGTTACACTGGTACCAAGTCAAGATTTGAATCTTTGGCTCTCTGACTTCACATCCAGTGTTGTTTTCTCTGTGTCATGCTGCCTTCCTAACTCAACCCTGTCCTACCTCCCCAGGGAAGTCCAGGCTAACTCTTTCTCCGCTCATCTTGAGGGTTACTAGTTACACATCTCTACTGAGTCTTTTGAATAATCATATTCTGAGGACAGCAATGGGGGAGTGGGATTAGAGTAGGCCAACATCATAAGGAACTGGAAAGCAAAGACCAGGGAGATCTTCACAAGAGAAAACATTAAGACATAATAAAGAAATGCTACCTTAAATTGTGTAATGCTATTTTGTTTTTTAAAACAGATTTTCATGTACTGGGCTTTTTTTTTCTGCCCTACAGAGATCTGTGTGATAGGCAAGCATTATTATCTCCATTTGACCAATGACCTCCACTAAAAGTCCTGTTCCAAGGCCTTATGCTGGTATAGAAGTGATCATGGGTTCTCTCTACATTGGACCTAAAGTTCTAGAAGGTCTCAACTGGAAAGGGCTTTGAGGCTAGGCAGGTGGTCCAAGAAACAGCTTAACTCTCAAGAGGCTCATTACCACAATTAGCCACTTGGTCATCTTGGTCACTGCAATTCATAAAATGGTCTCATAATTCAATTCAGTAAGCATTTATTAAGTACTTTCCTATGTGCCAGATACTGGGGATACAAGTCCAAAAAAAAAAAGTTCTTTTTCTTCAAGAAGTTTACATTCTACTAAGGCTTGGTGGTACTGCAATATTTCATCCCTGATGATAAAGAAAGGTTACTGTGAGTCATAGAGATTTTTAAATAATTCCCCGGCCTAAGGTCATACAACTCAGTAACAGGACCAGAATGGGAGCTCTGCTCCCTGGACTCCTGACTCCTAGTTCTGTGCTCTTGTGACCAGTCATCTTTCAAGAATGGGTCCAATAAATCCAAGCAGCACCCTTGGCACATACTGTGTGAGACCTTTTACGCCTAGTTTAGACAGCCTGTTTATGATGATTTAAATGGGGTCTCTTTCAAGCATAACTCTAATTCTTTGGAATTTGGAGCTGTAGAACAATCCAGAATTTGGGGAGTTTCTAAAATCTTTTCTTGCGCTGGCTTAAAAAAAAGCAAAAAACTAAACCTGTCAAAGAAATGATGACAATCTCAATAGGCATAGGTGGTGATAAGGGGGAAATTTGACTGTCAAGTAAACCTGACAAGGTACTATTCATAGCTGAATGCAAATCTGAAAAGTGCTCTGAAATCCTGTCCTGCCTGTGTAGATTAAATACCAGTTTACATTTTAGATGCACTGGGAACATCTGGCAGGAACTACAGCCTTAAGGCTTTTTTCTGCTATGTGATGTTTTCATTATGAAAATGTTTGTTTAAATTTTAAGATACATAAAAACAACAGTAAAGGGTGAAATGGGCATCTCCATTGGAATTGTAACTTGTTTTGGTTAGAGAGACCCCTAGTGGCTGGAAAGGAAAAGGATGCATCATGCTCAGCCTGCCATTAAAAAACTGATACCTCTCCCTCAATCACCGTCCTCGTGAGACTAATAGTGCAGATTCAGAACTCTGGAGGAAAGGGTACCAAGCACTTCCTGGATATTTACAGTAGGCGCTTGGAGGGAGTGGCAAAGGGTAGGAGAAAATGCCTGCCTTTTATTGGAATCAGGATACTGTCATTTCAAATTCCTGCCCTTTTCTACAAACATAAAGGTCTAGGTGACAACTTATGCTAACTTCAGATGACCACCATGTGAATTGATTCTATGTTTAGGTGGCTAAAAGTAATACCCCCCATTCCCCACTCCCACACACACAACCTCTTTCTCCCTCATTTGCCCCCAAGTGCCAGTCCACAAAAGAATACTGAATTTCCACCAACTTCTGTTTACATTTTAGCTCCTGGATGATCTTCCAGCTCAAAATACATCTCAATGTATTCGTCCTTTTTAAAAAGAGGGAAGTAAATGCTGGTATTTCAGCATTATTTAACATGCTTACCTTCTGTCCTGTAATTTCAGCCTTGGTTATTGTCTTTGCACAAAGGAAAGGGCAGACACACATACACATACACATCTCTCTTTGGAGGTTGCCCAGTGAGGGTGTTTGTGTCACTGCCCAAGTGAAGGCTGCAATGAAGAATGGTTTCTGATGCTCTGACTGGCTCCACAGGATTCTTGCTGAGCAAAGAATGTGTTTTCACCTTGTACATGTAATCTGGGGGAATGGGGGAGATCAAAACATGCACTGTTTGCTGTTTGGATGTACACCCTCAATTAACTCAACAAATATAATTGTGCAAAGCTGTGGGCAAGTCAAATTTCTCTCAATTAAATAGCATTTTAAATGTAATTGACGGAGGGTCTTATTTAAAATGAACTCCGAAAGGAACCCCTTTTGTAAATTAAAAGATATTTCAGTAACATGAATAACCAGTCACTCCTCATTCACTGGCATTTGGAGTTCGGATTTTGGTTTACACTGGGTTTTCTTCTGTTAACCTGGATCCCTTAAGTGAACCTGGGACATCATCTTTGGCACCTGTTTTTCTCCAGTGTCACTCCCATTTTCAGACACGATTCTTCTGAAATCAGAATTCATAAGCACGGAATGTCAGAACTGTGAACAGATCCCTAAATTTCTTCAGTCATGGAAATAATCCCAGGACTGTTTTCGATTTAAAATCTCATAGATTGATGGGCAAAAGGATGTTAGGGAAACACTGATCTTTATAGCATCACATGTTAGAGCCTTCTAAATGATAATAATTAAAAATATTTAGGTAGCCAAAAATCAGATCTTTAAGGTATCAAGACCATGATCTCCTGACTCTAACCTGACTGCAGATGCCTCGTTATTGTACTGTGTGATGCTATCTTGCTTGGTGATCTCATCACCTCCCTTGGATCCAACTATCATCTCTCTGGAGAGATTCTCAGATCATCAAGCCCCAACCTCTCTCCTGAACCTCCAGTCTTGAATCTCTAGCTACTCTTTGCACATTGTGTACTGGATTTAGACATACTAAACTCAACACGGTCAAAACTGTATGTCTTTCCCCTAAAACTCTCCTCTGTTCCAAACTCCCCTCTTACTGTTGAGTCAGTCATGTAATACTAATTTAAGTACCTATCAGGTACTTAAAGTATCAGGCACTGTGCAAGCCCTGGGAGATACAAAGAACCGAGGTGTTACTCTCAACTCCTGACTCTCTCTCACCCTGCCATATCTTATCTGTTGCCAAATCTTGTCAATTATATACTTGTCAATACAGTCTTTACAAAAATTTTGCTCTGGACTCACCACTTACTACCAAAAGTGCATCCTGCTACTCCCAAACAGAGAATAACAAATAGTTTTAGAAATGGATAAAAATTAACAACTTTATTTTAAGGTTGCATAAGAAGCATTTCAAAAATGGTAAACATTCTATCAGATCCAAAATAAATCCTTCAACTATTGCACATTTATGAGGGTTTTCTTCCTTTACAATTACATAAATATTTTCATGTGTATAATAAACATGGCATTTACGGTTTTTAAAGCTTTTAAAAAATCAACAAGATTATCTTCATGTCATTATTAACTTAGAAAAATGGAAATTTTTACCGAGGAAAGTCAATAGAAAAGAAGGAAAAAGAAAAAGGTAAAGGGACAGGTAAGAAAATAGAACTCTGGATTTCAGAGGAAAAAACTCTAGGAAAATAAAATAGCCCATAATGTGGAAAAACTAACCTTCCTACAAAAAGACAAAACTGTCCCATTATTGAACTCCACTCAATGTCAGTGCAACTAACGTTTATTTATAGCACATGTACCCCAGAAACTAGGGTGTAAAATTTTTTCACTTAAAAATGGTTTTTGGTGGCAAGTATTGATCATTGCTTAAAATAGCACAATATTTATCAGTCATGGCCCCTTTGTCCTCACAAATCCTCCAACCCCACTGTCTAAAGGGTCCACTTAACTACTTCAACTGGTGGAGTCTTTCCACCAGCCCACTTCCATATGGTCCCTTCAATTGTCAGTTCCAGTGAATTAACTTGGACAATAAAACGAGATCTATCTGCCTTCCTGATGTGGATGCCATTTGCAAGTAGCTGATGAGTATAAAAAACATGCATTTTTCATTTGAGAGGGTCCAATTGTTCCCCTTTGGCTCCCTCAAAATACTTCCTATTTTTCAGGGCTCAGGTGGGTCTACAGAAAGCCATGAATTAGCCGAGGAGGCTTAGAATTACTAAGGTTTCCTAAACAATCCTGTTTGAGTGCCCGCTTTCCACAGAAAACGCCCCACAGCTCTTCCTCCATCTCCACCCCCCTGCTTGCTAATCACAAACACCTGAACAGCATCCTCTGCTTAGCAGAGCGGCACTGCTGGCCCCTTTTGCCAGGGCCCCACAACCTCTAGGAAGAGAGGTTTTTAATCTGCTCCTAAATCTCAAGCCCTCAGCAGCAGCTGCTGCTGCAGAACATGCCCCATTTCTCTGCAGTGAGAAGCAATGACTGAGGGGCCTTGGGAGATAAAGGCATTCCTCCTCACACAAAGATAGATGGTGAGCCATCTGGCACATATGCACAGATACACCACCTCAGCCAGGAAGTGCACGAGTCAAGTCAGGGTGGAGAAACACCAGAAAGGAAAGAGAACAGACCGCGGCAGACACGGGGATTCGAGTTTTGGGGACCAAAGTATCATGACCATAAATTAAAGGAATCCAAGCATGGGGGCCAGGGGTAGGGTCCTGGAGAGGGGAAAGGGATGGTGGGAGGAGGGGAGGAGAGATCAGAATTGAAAAAGAGGTCATATGGTGTAAGAGAATGGCACTGCGAGGTAAACCTTGGTCTCAACAATATGATAAACATAAAGACTTGCATTAATGAAAAAAATGATAGGAAGTTTTTACATGGACTCTACAGAAAAGCTCAGTCAGCTTTTTAGTCCCAGTGTAATTTCACCCCAAATGGTAAAAGGGAAACCATGAGGAACACTGGCTTTCCTTTCGTTTGTAGGGGATTTTTTTCCTTCTCCAAAAGCAAAGAATTGATAAAATGGTGCAAGCTGAAGCTTTTCTCCTGCATTTTCCAAACCCGTGTTAAAGATGGTTGCCATGGACTAGAACTTTTTCTTAGGCCTAAAATTGTTTCTGGGAAAAGCCATAGGTTGCTCTGATCACGAATAAGTGTATCAGAATTGCTCCCAATGCCAGGGAAGATTTCAGTTCATCCCAACAAAGGAAAAATGATGCTACAGTTGTTTAGCTGAGCTGAAGCAAAAGAATTCCTCCCCATCTCCTTTTGTGTATGGGGGAACTTACTGCTCTTCTGGGAAACATGGCACAATGATGATCCTGTGAATGTTCTGTGATGGCTGCCATCATTTCAGATGGACTGTTCTTCATCCCGATCAAGTAGTGACCATTTGTCCCCTCCATCCTCTATCAGGATGCTGTGCGAAGACAACCTATCTGATGTCAGGGAGGACAGTGACACTTGGCTGACATAGCTGACCTGATCCCTGGTCTTGTTATCTCTTCGCCGGTCATCCATCCCAATGTGAACACTGACCTGGGATGGGTTAAGAGGTTTCATGTAGCCATGGGCCTGGGCTTCATACTTTTCCATATCTGGTTTCTTGTAACTAGAAAAAGGGAGATAAGGAAAGCCTTATGGAACTTTTTTAGCATTTCTTTTTAACTCTTGTAGACTAAGGAAATGTTACACCTGCTGAAAGGCTTTAAACAACTATGACCCCAAAAAGAAAAGTTAGAAAGATAGTACTAAGGACTGCCCCATTTATGTTACTGTCTATTTTTACTTATTTTTTAATTTATATTTTATATATTTATAATTAATTTACATATTTATTTATATTTTACTTATTTATGGCTGTTTGTTTTTACTTGAATCATGTCTAGCTATACCTCTGCTCCCACCAAACAAGACTTCCCAAGTAACAGGGGAAAGGAATTTAAACAAAAACAGCAGACTGGGTGATTACATGTGATGACGTATGAGACATTTCTCACCTACCTCTCCAACAACAGGAGCTAAGCTTCCCTCCTCCCCCTCTGGGATCTCATTCCCTTTAAAGGGAAAAATGGCCAAGGGGCAGGAGCTTTTCTCCTACTCTAAAAACTTCCCAAGCAGTAGGCATCTTTAAAAAAGAACTGAAAGAGCAAAGATGACACCACCTGGACACAATGCAGAGCAATGAACCCCAGTATTTAGCGAATGTTAATCATCACTGGTCAGAGTTTGATGTTCATGAATCATTTTACAAGTTTGCACATTCAGCTCCACTGGGGACTCCCCATTGTGGCGACCCCAGACTCATGGATGAGCCTTCTCAAGATCAGAAAGAAGAAAAGCTCTGCTGGGAAGGTGACCTGGCTTTTTCCAGCAGGAGTAGCCTTTCTGTCCTGGACCTTATGCCCTCCCTTTACTTTCTATGGCACTTACAATTTCAGCTGGAGCGAGGAAAGTACTACAGACACGGAGGAGGCAGCCATGGCAGCAGATCCCATCCACGGCTGTAGCACAATGCCAATGGGCATGAACACACCTAGACAACAAGAAACACACATTATAAAATTTAAAAACAAACAAAACCAACCTCAGCCTTACTTTTAAAGCCCTAGACAAAATGACTCCCATGCGCCTTTCCATTTTTGTTTCATATTTCTCTCCTTTTTTCAGAAAAAAGGAGGATTTATTAAGTGCCTACTAAGTGACAGATAGCAGAATACAAAAAAAAAAAAGAGTGAACCAACCCTTACTATCAAGGCTTATGTTCTAAAATTTAACCTTTTGGTTAAATTGGCTTGATAGTGCTACAACAATCAATCCATCCATAAACAACACTTACTATATGCCAGGCCCTATGTTAAATATTGGAGAATACAAAAAGAAGCAAAAGAGTCCCTGCCCTCAAGGAGCTTACAATCTAATACAAGAAAAATACAAATCTATACAAAGCCAGCTACATGCAGAATAAATAGGGAATAATAAACAGAGGGAAGGCACTGGAATTAAGAGGGGTTGAGGAAGGCTTCCTTTAGAAAGTGGGATATTAATTGGGACTTAAAGGAAAACAGGGACATCAGTAATCAGAACATTCCAGGCATGGGGGATGGCCAGAGGAAATGCCTGAAGGTGAGAGATGAGCATCTTGTTTGTGGAACATCCAGGAGACCAGTGTCACTGGTTGAAGAGTACATGGTGGGGTGCAGAAGGGGACTAGGGTATGATAACCTTCATCTTCCTCCTCTGCATGTTGACTCAGGTGGTCTAGATGGTTCTGGAGTAGAGTGAGGCTGGTGACTTTGCACACCCTGCCTCACTTAAATCCAATTCACTTGCAAGTCAATATGCCACCTTCCTGAGGTCATTGATCCTCTTCAGAATGGAGCATAAAAGACAATTTCTGTGAAGTAGTAGCTACTGCAATGGGGACCCAACTGGCCAGTTCCACTTGGGCAATGCTGCTCCCTCCCTCCTTCCTTTCTTTACTCCTTCCCTCCCTCCTCTCCCTCTGTCCACACAGGGAATCATACCTTTAACCTGTTGGTGTTCCACCCAAAGGAATATAAATTTTGCTTTGATATCTTGGGTTAGACCTTAAACGATCCCTCCTCCCAACTCCTACTGTTCCCTCCCACTTTGTGGATACTCTAAGTTGGCTGGCCTGTGTGAATAGGCTGTCTTTCCGCCAGTAGACTGTAAGCTCCTTGAGGTAAGGGAACATTTTCTTTTAGACTTCGTATCCCCAATGCCTTGCACCTAGGAGGTGCTTAATAATGTTTGTTGAATTTAATTACTCAGCCCTTAAGGAGGCAAAAGGAAAGCATGCCCTGTACCAATTCACAACAATGCCAGGACTACTTTTGATTGTCCTAACTCAGGCAAAATGTCCACCCTGTCTTTATACCAGTGTTCTACCAGTGATGCCATCAGGCTGTGAGCCATAGACCACCATGATAGCAAGAGAATCCAAATTGTGGGTATCCAGAAGGCAGAATCGAGATCCGGAAATGGAGAGTAGCGGGGAGCAGGCTGCCCCAAGAAAGGACATAAAATAAACTGGCCAGCAGATGTGTAACTGACAAAGCTGTGCTAGTCCTGCCTTCAGAATGGAGACCCAAGGACAGCCCTGAGTGCTGTGCTAGTCACCATATTGAAAGGTCCAGAGGAAGTCCTCCAGACAACCAGGGAGATCTGGTGGGGGGAGGATTTGTGGAAGGGGACAACTGCAATAGCGAAGGAATAAGAGGGCATAGACTTGTGGTCTGCACCATCTGACAGAGTACCCCCATCTAGGTAATCACAGAAGCTACAAGAGTCAACAAGATCCGAAACCCAAGAGGCTACCCTTGGGAAGCGGCGATCTATTGTTTTACATGCTTCTCCCTTTTGTTCTTGTTTGGTCATTTCAGTTGTGGCCAGCTCTTCTTTATGGCCCCTTGGCAGAGATCCTAGAATGGTTTGCCATTTCCTTCAGCTCATTTTACAGATGAGGAAACTGAGGCAAACAGGGTTAAGTGGCTTGCCAAGGGTCACACAGCTAGTTAGTGAAGGTCAGATTGAACTCAGAGAGAGGTCTTCCTGTCGCCACACCCGGCACTCTGTGCACTATGGCACTACCTAGTTGCCTTCCCTCTGCAGCCCCTCACACCCCCTCCCTTAGCACTGTCAAAATCATCTTCTCTACCAAGTGCTCACTGGGCACAAGACACTTTAAAATGAAACAATTCAACTATTACATTTTCAAAGCTAGAGGGCATGATATCGTGAAATTGTAAAAGGGACTTAGTGCTCCTTAATGATCCCATCTGTTTAGTTCTTCCTGAAACTGGTTAGTGTATATAATTTATCAAGGCATTTGAGAAAAGGTTTGGAAAAAGGAAAGTAAAACCCTAGAAGGGAGCATGGTATAGAGGAAAGCATTCTGATCCTGGAGTCAAGAGGGCCTGGGTTCAAATCTTGCCTCGAATATCACCCAAGTATCTTTGGAAAAGTCACAACTTCCCTGGGTCTTTGCTTCCTCATCCATAAAATGAGGGCGGGTTGCATCAAGTGACTTCTGAGGCCCCTTGAAGTTCTCTATCTATGATCATAAGTAGCAGACATGATCAGAAAAAAAAATTAGGGAAAAGTTATATTAACACAGGAGAAAGGGTTGGGTTTTTTTTTTTTTTTTTAATGCAGGGTACTGTCACAAAGTTATTGATTACAATAACAGCTTTACAATAACAGCTTTTTTTTTTTTGTATTTACAGGTCACTATTGAGTCCTACTTAGGTGCTTCATCATGGTGAGAATTTCAAAGGCCATGCCTACAACGCACAATTTCTGGCAGGTCCTTTCAAGCTGAAGGCTTCATATACTCATCTAGCATATACTCATCATTATGTCTTTTTAGAATATAAGCTACTGGAGGGCAGGTTTATCTCCTTTCTATACTTGCACCTATAATCTCTAGCACATAGCAGGCATTCAAGAAAGGCTTGTCAGTCTTGTCCAGAATTCCCCTAGCTAGTTATAGAGCGGTTCTCCACTAGAAGCTTAGGCTGTGGGTGATGAATTTTTTCAAGGAGAAACTCAAATCTAAGACCCTGAGGACAAGCTATACTGGTGGAGAGAATTCATGATGACTCAATACCAGACCATCGGAGTGTTTAAAGATCAGTTTTCACTCAAGGACACTGAAGCATTTTGTTTTAACAGAAACAAGGGGCTTGGTCCCGACATGGTACAGATGGGGAAACCAAGATGGGTGAAATGACTTGTCCATACAAGCACCTGGCTCTTTATCAGACTGGAAAGTATTGGAGGTGAAAGTAAGTTTTCAGTCATAATTCTGAGAGGAGGGGATGATTCTCTCACCCTAATGAATGAAGAATGAATGCTGGCAAGAGCACTAATCCCTGTTACATGAGCCACCTGTAATTACAAAGAGAGAGAGAGACTAAAGACTGGAAAAGTCATTTTCAGAAATTACATCCCTCTTCTCAACTGCAGTGTGAGCATTTCTCTGCATTAGACAGTTCAGTCCTATTCCTCAGTTTTCTCAGCTGTAAAAGGGAGGTGATAATGACATTTACCTCAGGATGCTTGTGAACATAAAATGAGATCATCTACAGAATGCTTTGCAAACTTTAAAGCACTAGGTGAGGGTTATCTATGGAAATGTTAGCTTTCTGACACTAGAAGTTTCAAAGGGAGTAGGGAGGGAGGAGATGCTTGTGCTAGCCATTACAGACTTTAGACAGAGGGCTTCATCTTGATAAGATCTAAAAGGAGAGATGGATCTTCGGATTGAGACAAATGTGGGAAAAGTATAAAGGGGTGTTGGCACAGGGAGACAGGAGCTGGATAAGTGGGGACGAAGATACTCTGACACTTTGCAAGATGTGAGATTTCACCTATTCAGCAGACACTCCCTCCAGGATCACAGATCACAACTCCTCCATATACTATCAGACATGGCAGAAAGAAAGCTGGACTTGGAGGGGGGGTTTGGGTCCTGGTTCTGACACTTCTTAGCTGCCTGACCCTGGGCAATTCATTTAACCTTTCTCTCCCTGCTTCTTCATTTGCAAAAAATGGAGTTAATAATATTTGCCTTACCTTAAAGTGAGTCAAGTGCTTTATAAGTCTTAAAAATGCCAGCTGTTATATTGCCTGATGTACTAGGGGCCTTTCTCATGAGAACATAAAGATAGCATGGTTCCTGCTTTCACACACTTACCCTGAGAAGGAAAGATGTCCCTCCCACTTACATGGGCAGTGCAGATAAATATTGTTCATTTGGTTTTTTTGGTGAAAATGTCCTATCATCCTGTTGGTACCTCAGGAAACCCCATTCTCTCCCTTGATGGATAGATCCAAGAAAACAGTTTCCTATCTATCTCCCAAAAATATAGACAGAAAAATTGATGATATAGCTAACTATCCCTCTCCATCAGAGGTTACACTCTACCATCTCTAATTCATAAAAAAATTTAACCAAGAGAGCTCCTCTGCTCCTTCTTCTTTGGAGTCAGAAGCCAACTTGATGAACATCTTTGCACCAAACCAGTTGCAAATCACTACCTACCTGCTGCAATGGGTATCCCAACTAGGTTATAAATTAAGGCCAAGATCAGATTTATTCGTATTCTCCGGACAGTTCTCTTGGAAAGATGAATGCTAGCAACCACATCTAGCAAATCGTTCTGAAACACAGGAGCATATTGTAATTCAAGAAGCCATCCTCGTTGACTACACCCTCCTCCCATCCCATTTCCCTCCCCAGGTTAGAAAAAAAAAAAAAGACAGGAAGATGGATCTAAGCTCACCCTAATGAGGACGACATCAGCAGCTTCAATAGCTACATCTGTCCCTGTCCCAATAGCAATACCAACATCAGCCCTTGCCAAGGCTGGAGAGTCATTCACTCCATCTCCGACCATGGCCACTTTCTTCCCTTGGTTTTGAAGCTCCTGGACCTTGGCCACCTTGTGAGAGGGGAGGACCTCTGCAAAAACTTTGCTAATGCCCACCTGGAAAGGAAAGAAAATCACAATGTGGTATCATGAGACCAAAAACAGCCTTCAGAAGTCCACAGCTTCCACTCCTTCCACTTGCACCAAAAACACAAGTCCTGAAAGCGGGTGACCAGGAGAGATGGGCTACACTGAGAAAGATAAGAGCATACTGTCCTCATGCCTTGACAATATATCTCTCAGATAAGGTCATATGGTACATCTATCTCTTAAATCTAGGAGGTCTGAGAGAGCAGTAAGGCAATATGTGAAAGAGGGCTGGACCTTGGGAAAATCCTGTAACTTTTCTGAGCCTTAGTTTTCTCATCTTTAAAATGGGGATGATGATGATACTTGTACCACCTACCCTACAGGGCTGATACAAAGAAAGCATTATAAATCTCAAGGCACCATAAAAATGCGGACTGTAATTATCCTATTATCAAGGGAGAAACTGGAAATGGATATAAATATCAGAAGACTAAACTTTTCTGGGATGGCTATTAAGTAATAAAGCATGCACTTAGGCAGTTTAAGGGAGATCACAAATTCATAGCCTTTTAGAACTGAAAGATACCACAGGGACCACCAGTAGAGTATAAGCTCTTCGAGAGCAGGCATTGTCTCACTTCTGTTACTGTGTCCTCAGTGTTCAGCACAGTGCCTGGAGAGAGTTTAACAATGTTTATTGGGATAATTTGCAATAGTGGCTCCAATTTTAGGCAGGAGTTATTAAAAGAGGGTCCATATATTCCTGTGTGCACAAGGTATTGAGTTTTGCAGCATGTATATATTCAATAACTTGTACCAAGAATACTTTTGCTACCAAAAGTTTTATTAATGGAATTTATCTGACATCCAAAGCTTCCTCATATTCCAACCCATTCCTTTTATGGAGGAGGAGAGAGGTGACCTGTCCAAAACTACATAGGGAGTCAGTGGCGGAGATGGAGAACAAAGGCTTTTCTCTAAACTCCCATTCCAGAGCTCAGTCACAGTTACTTCTGGCTGAGCTTCTCAGGTAAACATCAGTTAGTGGGAAAACACTACCCCCTCCACCTCTGGGCACATGAGAAGGCAAATTCTGCTTTCCTGAATCTTCCAGAGCCCAAGATTTAATGGAGCATAACCAGAAAATTGCCATTAGGTACTCCCAATCCATAAGACCCCCTCTTATACAAATTCCCATGTCCTGAGTTCCAGCCAGTTTCTGGAAAACAAGAAGTAATGACGCCTGCATGCAAATAAATGTAAAACATGGATTACATTGCATGAGGGCACCTGAATTTACTGACATTTTTTTCATCAGTTGTTGCTAAAAATAAGGCAGTTTTTAAAAGTACAAGATCATGTATAGTTGTGGTCAGAGCTGTCCCCTGGAAACACTGCTAATCTCATTTCCAGGGCCCCCAATCTTTGTTTTTGGCCTCCCTTTTCTGGCAAGACAATATAGAGTTAGAGGACAAAGACCTGGCTTTGTTATTGTTTCCCTGGGGGACTCCGGACAAGTCCCAACATCCCTGGACCTCAGTTTCCCTATTGATAAAATGAGGGGGTGGGATTCTACAGTCTCTAAATCCTAAAATACTGTGAGGTTTGATATGCCCCCTATACCACCCCTCCCCAACTCCTCTCTCTGGCCCATGTCTCATGTTCTGAATTTCTTTTCTTTCTTTTTAATCATCAAAATCTGCTTATAATTATGTGATATAGGTACGGTCTACATGTTTCTCTAATACTGGAAAATGATAACATCTTGGGAAAATCAGTTTCCTCATCCATGAGAGGCTAGAGGTGAACTGAGTTAGAGATTCTTAACTTGGAGTCTGGGTCCATGAACAGATTTCAGGGGATCTGTGAACTCAGATGGGAAAAATGACATCTTTATTTTCACTAACCTCTAACTGAAATTTATGATTTCCTTCAATTCTTTAAAAACATTACTCTGAGCAGAGGCTCATGGTCTGGATGCCCAAGTGCCAGAGGGTCCATGACATACAAAGGTTGAGGACTCCTAAACCAGATGATCTCTAAGGTCACTTCCAGCTCTAAAATTCTGTGTCAGAAATGAAAGGCTCACACTGAGGCATGAGGGATTAGAAGGTTTGCTGGGCTGCTTGGTAAAGGATATTTGCTGTTTAAACAGAAACCATAATGCTTTATCCAAAGGAATAAATCACTACTAGTGTATTTTGGGACAGTTGATGGACAAATGGAGACGCCTTCTCAGATCCCCTCAAGTCATCCTCTACAGAAATCTAATAACAGTAATAGCAATGACAGCTGACATTTATATGGAGTTACTCAGGTTTTGCAAAAGTGCCTCACATACATTATTTCACCTGATCTTCACAATTCTTTGTAACAGATGTTGTCATGATCCCCATTTCTGGATGAGAAAACTGAGGAATGGAGACATTAAGAGATGTACCCATAAGTGTTTGAGGCAGGATTAAAATCCAGGTGGTCCTGACCCCAAATCTAGTATACAGTCTACTACTGCATGTTGCCCTTCTCTCTAATGACCTAAAAGGACCATTTCAAGGATGGAAAATGCATGAAGTTGATGTTTGAAAGCATGTAAGTCCAACTATAAGCAAAGAAGAAATCATCAAAGGCACAGTCACTGGCAGTGGCATTTTTGTGAAGTTTTTTACCCTAGATTTGGTTTTGGAATTCTATGTTGGTATGCTACCGTGTGACCAGAAAAGGCAACAATAATACTCCCTGCCACCATTAGGAGAATTAATCCACATTCATGAGCATGATTCAGATACTGCAAGTGAAAACAACCTTGGGATTATAATTTGATAAACTTTTTCCTAAGAAGCAGCCTGGTAATATCCTGTGTCTTTCAGGGACCAAAATTCCTTGGAAGTAGACAAGTTTAAAATTAGCCTCAAAAATATTCTGTATGGCTTCTTCTTTTCTAGACAAGGTACAGTCAGTTGAGAAGGTCTAACTAATTTTTAATAGCAGCAGGTTTAAGGTGACAGGATTTAGAGCCAGAAACAATCTTAATGATCATCTGATAACCCTTAATTTTACACATGGGATCACAGAGCTAGAGCTGGAAAGGACCTGAGGGGTCATTTCATTGAATGCCTTCCTTTCAGAGGTCATGTAAACATGCGATCTGTCTACAGTCGCATTGATATAAAGTGTCAACTATAAGATTTAAACCCATGCCCTCTGACTCCCAAGCCAGCGCTCTTTATCGTGGACCATAATGCCTCCTGTCACTGTGCCTCTCCTAGTAGTCTGGAAGTTCCATGAGGCCAAGCATTCATTCATTCATTTATTCTCTTTCTCTCCCTATCTCTCTCTTCTCCCTGTTTGTCTCTTTCTGTCTCTCTATCTCCGTCTCTCCGTCTCTCTGTCGCTCTCTCTCTACATATATATATGTATATCTAGATACTAACTCAGTGTCTCATCAATAATAATAGCTTAATAAATGCTTACTGATTGTTTGCAGTTACCTGGAGTTATATTTATTTTTAAGGACATTTTCACAATGATGTATTCATTGTATATTTGTTTTCTTCCTTCTTACTGAACTCTGCTCCAATTCCTATAAATCTCTTCCTGCTTTTCTGAATTCTTCATTCCTTACTGTACAAAAATATCCCATTACACTTATATGCCTTAGCTTTGGAAGTCATTTTTCAATTGAGAAGTCCCTTTCTACTTCTAGCTTTTTTGCTACCAGGAAAGATACTACCACAAATAATTTGTCACAGATCAGATTTTTGCTTCTGTCTTTGATTCCTTAGGGTTATGTACCCTTCAGTGCAACAGTGAGGCTAAAGGGTCTGGACAGTTTAGTCAGCTGTTTAACTCCAAAATTAAATCCAGAACTGTATCCAGAATCTCTTCACTGCTCCATCAGCATGAGTATATATGATAAGCAAAATTAATTACATAGCCAGTAAGTGGCAGAGACAGAATTCAAATCCAGGGTTCTTGTCCCCTTGGTTTACACTCAGAAAACGCTCAAAATCTGTATTAGGTTGGTAGGGATTCAGCAAAGGTGCTGATCCAGAAAAATATCTTCCTTTGATATGTTACTTATTTTTTTTTTTAAGCAAATAAGGAAACATACATAGAAGAGATGGAGTTGTTTTTCACTCCAAGGTCAGGTTGGCTGTATCAGTGATGAAGACCAATACAAAACAGGCAAAGTCATGAGAGGCCTAGAAAGAGTCCCGGCTTTCAGGTCAGCAGACCCAGGTTCAAATGCCAGTTCTGACATTTACTCTCTGTGTCCATGGAAGCTTCCTCACAAGGGGGGTGGCCTGCCTGATCTCAAAGGTCCCCTAGGACCCTGAATCCTAGAATATTGTGACACATGGGGCCAAAGGAAACTGGCCACAGAAATCATTAACAGACTCCCAAGGGGAACGCGTGACAACCAGCAAAACAAACACAGCTCCCAGCAGACCTGTGTGGCGATGGCTTTGGCAGTTTTCCTATTGTCCCCTGTTATCAGAACCACATCCACACCCATACTTTTGAGGGTATGGACAGCTAGTGCTGCCTCTTGCTTGACAGAATCCGCTATGGCCACCATTCCACAGAGCACACCTGGCAAGAAAAGAATCTTAATTTAATAACCAGAGAAAGCAAAGCAAAACAAAAGCAGAGGAGAAAAAAAGGGGCTTGTTAGCTCATTCCCTCCTGTCACTTCCTAAAGAATGACTCCAAAGTTTTAGCATAGTTTTAAACTTTAAAAGCTTTTAAAGAGTTTTTTAATAACCTTAAGTCTTAGGAGCATCTTGCATTTTCGCAGAGTGGATTTTATATGATTTTTTTTTTTTGTAAATGAAAATGGTAGTTAACATATGTGAGTAACACTCTGATTCAGATTTGGCCAATAATATCGCCCACAGCAGCCAGGCTATTTTGGGCTGGCTCTCTTCTCTATCCAAAGATAAATTTCTTCTATCATAAAAAAGCTTCAATCAATCAATTCAATCAATCAATCAAACATTAATCAGTACCTACTAGTGCCAGAAAAAAAAGGGAAAAAGCCAGTCCCTGATGTCAAGGAGTTATTACCATATACCTGAAGAAAACATGTAAACAAACAAATACAAACAGGCCCTATACAAGAAAAACAAAATAATAAAGAGAAGGCACTAGACATCAGAGGGCTTGGGAAAGGCTTCCTGTGAATGATGGAATTTTAGCTGGGACTTGAAGGAAGTCAGTAGAGGGAGTAGAGAGAGAGTAGTTGAGAGAGTACTCTGGGCATGGAACGTTTCTAGCTCCCCACACATAAGCTTACACATTTTTACATTCCTAGCACCCGTTTCCAAGTCTAGGTTTCCTGTAAGACTCAGCTCAAGTACCATCTCCTCCAGAAGGCATTTTCTGATCACCTCCTCCTCCCCCTCGGGTTGCTAGTACCATCCCTTTTAAGGTTGCCTTCCATCTACTCTGTGTTTATCTTGTATGTCCTGATTTATAGGATATAGCTCCTCAATGGAAAGGGCTATTTTTTGCTTTTTCTTTGTATCTCCAGCACAGTAGCTAGCTCATACATAAGTACTAAATAGATGTTTGATGACTGACCAATGAAAAATTAGAGCATATAGATAGAAGGCCTAGACTGGGGACTGAGGGTAGGGAAGAGATACAGGGAACAGGACTTCTCTAATTACATGGATCATAAACAAGGACTTAACCAGCTGGGAAGGAAGATTACCTGAAAGAAGAAATGGCATTGAAACAAGGCAGAAAGAACAAAATGGGAAATGGAAAAACACTTATTTGGCCACAGCCAAAGGAAAATGAGGCGAGTAAAAGGAATGAATATAGACTAACACAGGCCAAAGAGTAGAATGTAAGACACATAGAAGTGAGACTAATAGATTGTGTTAAAAAGAAGAAACGCAGAGAAGAATCCTGACAAGGTGGTTCTGGGAGAAAGCTTTGAGAAAAGGGAAAAAGAGGCAACAAGAAACAGAAAGAATTTCTTTCTTAAGGCTTTGAAAGAAAATAAAGTTATAATTTGTCTGTTAAATTTTAGGTATAAGGTATAAACTTACTTTATAAAATACACACGTTCCTGAAATCAATTTTTGTAAAATGAATCATCAAATGTCCTAGGGGAGCTTACTATTTAAAGGATTTTTGCAATGAACATCTTTTAGGAGCAAAAGTTCTTTATAAAACTAAATTTTCATATATCGGGTTCTTTTGAAGCAATTTTAGCCTAAAAGAAGACAGGCTGTGATTTTAATATAGTGCCAATTTAGCTGCAAATGATCAGATGAAGGAGAAAGCGTAGGATGTAAAGATCTAAAATAGGATGACCAATGTCTCTGGAGCAGAAATTTGACTATGGCAATAAAAGATGAAAGGAAGGAAATGAAGTTAGTCTTGCAGAAGAATAGAAAAATATTATAGACATAACCTAACTATAACTATAGCATAATGATATTTTAGTAAAATATTTGACCAAGTCTCCTTCATGTTACGTTTATGGATGAAATGGAGACATGGGGTAGTCAAGAGCACACACGCGTACTACTTAGAATTGGTTAAATGACCGTACCCAAAAAGCAGTTAGTGAGCGTCACACTAACGCTATGATGAGAAGAAGCAGAGAGGTGAGAGGAAGTATATAGTGAAACGCCCCATTTTTGTCAAGTGCATAAAAATCAGTATGGAGGGTACTAAACTACATTAAAGTGATTGCCTCTGTCCAGGGTTATGCCGGTAAATATTTAACAACTGGCTCAGGGCAGAAGGAGAGGGAATGGATGTATAGCATACTTTTAAATTTAATGTGCATTATTAACATTTTCTCCATCACTTGCCTAAGCTTAGACAATAAATAGAAAAATAAACAAAGCCCTGATTTGTAATGTCCGCTTATTGCCAACGTATAAACGATCACACTGAAAATGTAGCAACAGGTTCTATCACAAGTCAGTGTGAGCTATGCTCCTGGATTTGACCCACTAAAAGTATGCGGTTCCCTGGCCTGAACAACCCTAAAGTTGTTATAGGATATAGCACTCAAAATCTAACGAAAACGGATGCAAGATTCCCATAACGCAGATCAGATTCGTACAAAGCCCCTGAATTCCCTCTGAAAGTACAAAGAACATGGCCCAAACACAAAGTGTCAGTCTGGAAAATGAGGCTAAGAAGAATGCATAGACAACAACAAAAAAAATGCCAATAACAGAGAGGTGTTATAAAACCACAAACGCTTTAAGGTTTGCAAAGAGTTTTATATACATCAGCTCATTTGAGCCTTAGAATATCTCTGCCAGGAATGCAGTGCTGGCAGAATACTGAGAAAACTACCAACAAATGAGACCATGTTAAAAACTGGAACAACAAAATCAAAAAGTGCAGAAAAAGCTTTTGATAAAATACCTATCTCTGCTAAAAAAAAAACAAAACAAAACACTAAAAAGCACAGGAATCAATGGGAAGTCCTCTCAATCTAAACCCAAGTGCAAGGATTATACGCAATGGGGATAGAGACCTTTCCAAGTAAAGTAAGGATGTGCATTTTAAACAACAAGTTTTAGCAACGCAAGTTGTAACAAGAAAAAAGAAATTGAGGAAATATAGGAAAGATGAAACAAAATGGTAGTTGTATAACAACTGATGTGAGAATCATAGAGAGACAACTAAAATTAATCACAACAATTCCAGGAAAGTTACAGGATGTAAAGGTTCATTTAAAACCTCAGTATTTCTGTATTTTACCAATAACACCCAGGAGGAGAAATAGAAAGAGAAATTCCATTTAAAATAACTACAGAATGTATAAAATACATGGGAGTCTTCTTTATCAAGAAACAGAATAACTATATGACTTCAACTAATAAAACACTTTATAGAGATAGACCTAAAAAACTGGAGAAATATTAACTGATCATGGGGTAGAGTAATTCAATATAATAAAACGACATTACCATCTAAATTAATTGAACTATTCAGTGCCGTACCAATAAGACTACCAAAGGATTACTTTATAGAGTTGGAAAAAAATAAGTAAATTCAGCTAAAGGAAGAGTCTTAAGAAAAAAATTTTTTAAAAAAATGGAAAGGAAGGAGGTCTAGCAATATCACATCTCAAACTATACTAGGGAAAAGTAATAAATAAAATTATTTCGCACGGCTTAAAAATAGCAAGGTCAAATAATAGACTAGGTACACAACATAGAAGCAAACAAATACTGTGGCATAGCGTATGATAAACACAATGGAGTAAGAGCTTGCTATCTCACTATTTGTCAAAAACTATTGGGAAAACTGGAAACCAGTCTGGCAGAAACTAATTTTGTAGCAGATCAACACCTCACTTCATAGGCCAAGATAAATTCCAAATGGAGAGATGACAGATATAAAAGGTCACATAAAAAACAGATTGAAGGAGCAAGGAAGGAATTACTATTTACAATTATAAATAGAGGAAGAGTCGATAACCAAACAAAGGACAGAGAGGATCACAGAAGATAAAATTTACAATTTTGATTACATGAAATAAAAAAAAAAATGCACAGACAAAAACAATGCAGCCAAAACTAGAAGTGAAATAGTTACCTAGGAAAAAATTCTTTGCAATCAAGTTTCTTTTTATAAAGATCTCATATTTGAGATGTACAAGGAACCAATTCAAATTTATAAAAACAAGAGTCATTCCCCAACTGACAAGTAATCAAAGAATACAAATAGGCAGTTTTCCAAGGATAAATCATCCAAAGTTACCAACAGTTATATGAAAAAATGCTCCAAATCATAAACAGCAAAATATAAATCAAAGCAACTCTCAGGTTTGTCATCAAATTGGCAAAGATGACCAAAAAAAAAAAGAAAGAAAGAAAATGTTGGAGAGGCTAAATGAAAACAGGCAGAACTATGAATTAATTTGGTGATTTCGGAAAGTGACTTAAAATTATGTTCAAAAAGTCGTTAAACTGTATATAACTTTTGACCAAGGAATATCACTATGAGGCCCCAAAGAAATTAACACAGGAAAGAAGGAAAAGGACCCGTATGTACATACATTTTTATAGAAGCTCACTTTGGGTGCCCAATTGGGAAATAGTTGAAGAAATTACAGTATGTGAATGTAATAGAATATTACTGCACCATAAGAAATAAATACAAAATGTACAATTTAAGAGAAACTTAGGAAGACTGAACTGATGCAAAGTGAAGTAGACAAAATATAAGAACCACACAGAGCTACGACACTGCTGTAAAGACAGGCAAGTTTTAAAGACTTTTAAAGACTTAGGAACTCTGATCAATGCAGTGACAATCTTGATTTCAGAAGGCTTTGTTGAAGCACATCATTCACTCATAAGAGGTGATAGACTCAGGATGTAGAAAGAGATAAAACTTTGGATATGGTCAATGTGGGAATTTGTTTTGCTCAATTATGCATATTTGTTACAAGAGATCTTTTGTTTGTTTTTCAATTAAGGGGAAGGAAAGAAAAAATAAATGCTTGTTAAGTGAAAATTAAGTAAAATAAATGTTCAAAATAAGGATATATTTTTGGCATTAACGCTTGTTAAAAACAATGTGCTAAAAGTGGTGGGCTAAAGTTTCATGCTGTTGGGAATATAAGCAGATTTCTATAACCAAAATATATAAACTTTCACAAGAGAGAAGGGCAATTTCCAAGATCAGTCAGGGGGTGATTTTGGTGGCAGGGATGGGAAAGGATAAATTAGTAAGTTTGATTCAGAGAACACAGCACACACAAAGTAACAGACATTACACTACAAAGTGGACTGAGGAAATGACTTACCATTAATAGCCACCAATATCGCAGTCTGCCCCTTCATTTCATGGCTTGTCATAGCATCATTGACATCAGAAGATATAGTTAAACCATTTCGTCGCATCCATTCACGGTTTCCAATCAGTACGGAGTAGGTCTGGGGTGCTGTTGCACCTGTCAAATAGAACCTATGTTGAGCCATTAGATACAAAAAAAGCCCAGTCTATAATGCCACAGAGGGGTTAAAAAAAAAAAAGTTATAAAATCCCCACATTTAACTATCCTGAAAAAGAGTTAGGCAGTAATTTCCATCCTCTCTCTGACCTCACAATAATACTGCTTACAGAAGGGGTAGAAAAGAAAATATAATGTGTAAAATATACACATCACAGGCATGCACCAGACCTAAACTTCTGATGATATGTGGTACACTCATGCAAGGATTCCAAGGATGCAATGACTGTCTGTAGCCTCATTCTATATCCCCAGTGCTTACCTGGGATATTGTGGACACTTAATAAATGTTTACTGATTATTTCTAGTTAACACTTTATAATTCAAATTCTATCTCAGATACTTACCAGGTGTGTGACAAGTCACTAAACCTTTCTTAGTCTCAGTTTCTTTATCTATAAAATGGGGAAACCAGCACCTCCTTCACGGTGTCGCTGAGGGGATCAAATAAGATGTAAAGCAAGTGCTTCAAAAAGTACTATATAAATATTAGCTATGATTGCTATAGTAATCTTTAGTCTGCCTTTAGCAATGATAGCTGCTTCATTAATTGCAGAGGTTCTTACCCTTTTTTTATCTCATGGACCCTTTTGGCAGTCTGGTGAAATTACGCAACCCTTTCTCAGAATAACATCTTTAAATGCATAAAATAAACATACTGAAATACAGTTGTCAAAAAAAATGTTTTTAATAAAACAAGCTCATAGACTCCAGGTTAAGAATCCCTACTAATATCATGTCTAGTAACTTTCTTAGTATCAAACCCAGTGATTCTTTCCAATACTATAACATAGTGTATCTTGATACAAGTGGCCCCTAAGGAATCAGTAAGCTATCATTTACGGTATGGTCATTCTTTACTGGCACTAAATCTCCAGATCCCCAGTACACATAGCATCTTGCATATAGTAGGTACCTTAGCAAATGCTTGCTGAATTTAACTGAATTCATCATGTCAGTTTCTAAAGTGCCAATTTCAAGGGTAACCCATTTTAGCTATTATTGGGACCATTTCTATTAGCTCCCCTACAAAGGTCAACCTAGATAGAGCTCCAATTTTGCTAGAGAGTATCCAGTTGTATATAGTGATTAATACCATAACTCCAATCTTTCGTCACATCCTCAGTGAGCATAAAACTATCATGGATTTAGGATATTTGTTAATTTTCATGTATTCAAATCAGAGATACCTGAGTCTTCAGTCTTCAGCTGCCAACTTTGATCAGTGGTGGTCTAACACCAGCTAAGAGGCATAAGCTATCTGCTGTTGCTCAATCTGGATAATTTGTATTTAATAAATGTCTGATGAATTTAATGACTTTACGACTGTTATTTAAAAAGGATTATGAAGATTTCCACTGGGCATGATGAAGTGCCATATGCAATGATGTGGCCAGATTAGTACTTTACCTTGAAAAACCACTTTAACAGGGCATTAGCATTGGCATCACATATGCATCTAGGAGGAAGTATTCAATACAATTCTAATATTCCAATGGATCTATGTTTCGGGAGGAAGCTTAGAATTATTCAGAGAAGCCTGTAATTTCCCAAAGGCAACAGGGTCCTTCTTCTTCAATTTTGGGCCCAGCACACTGTTCATCTATAGCACCTGTATATCTACATACTAGTGTGAACAGGCTCTAAGAGCTGCCCATCCAACTATATAACAATAATTTGGACAACAGTATTCTTTACCAAAAAAAAGGTTTTACCACATGGATAGTTAGACCAAACTCTTCTGAAAGATGATGACTGTTTAGAAGGATCTACACTATCTTAGGACTTGTACAACTGGCATAATATTGTCCATAAGTAGGGAACTCTAGAATTATCTGACCATTTATGAGGGATCTCTTTTCAACTTGGACTCTTCATTGAATCCCCTCTGTAATAGAGGCAAACAATGTTAGCGAACAACTATTTCTGTTTTATGTTTCACTGCTGAGTGTACATCTCCCTGTTTAATATTTCTCTAGCCATTAATAATCAGAGATTTCACTAAACAAGTAATCTGTTTTATCTAGATTTTTCAAGGACTTTTATAACTTTCATGTATACATATGTAAGAGGTACCTTGTTGGAAAAGAGATTTTAAGGTGATGTTTCCAACACTTTTTATAATCAGCAAACACAAAGTACTGTGGAGTTTTGTGCTTTCTACACCTTTTAGGTAATTGCTTAATGGTAAAGACACTGGCTTTTGTGGAATATCATTTATGAAAAAGCCTTTTAATCCTTACTGATTAACACAACGTCTGCCAAAAGTAAGCATTTAGTAAATGATCTACTCTGGACGCAGGGTAAGGAGACCTAAACTAAGACCTGGCCTCAAACATTACTGGCAATGTGACCTGGGCACAACATTTAACCTTTGTCTTCATCAGTTTCCTCATCTGTAAAATGGGAGATAAGAATATCACCTATCTCACAGTGACTTTCTTAGTATCAAACTAAGGATAAAAATTACAAGGATAAAATAATATTTGTAAAGCTCTTGGAACCTTAAAACTTTATATAAATGCTATCTATTATTATTAATATTCATCTTAATACATTTGTGACTTACTGTTATCCAAGTTTTATATATGGCAAAGGAGACAAAGGATTGGTATTCATTAATATTCTCATATTTTTGTTTTTTGTGGGGGGGGGTTGTAATAATAAGATTTGGAATTTTTCTACATCTTTGGTTTCCACCCCCCTGCAGACACCTATTGAAATGATCCCTCAATGCCCTCAAAATTATGTTATTGTAAGCTTGTTAGAATACAAGCCAAACTGTACTTGTCTTTGTTCCTTATATATTCCATTTATCACTGGATCTTCCACATGCCTGGAATAAATTTCTCTTTTTCATGTCAATTCATGGATCACCCTCCAGCTCTACCTTCTACATGAAGTTTTTCCTGATTCCCTCAAATTCTAGGTTCCTCTCTCTCAAATCACCTTGTATTTAACTGCTTTGCAATGATTCTGTATTCTGTGGATATCTATAAGTGTACTTATTGTTTTCCACATTAGCATGTAAGTTTTTGGAGAATAAAGATTTTTTATTCTTTATATTTGTTTTACCAGCTCCTAGAAGAGGGTCTGGCATAGAAGGTATTTAATGTTTGTTGTAGGATATGAATAGGTAGTTTTCAGATGAAGAAATTAAAGATGTCTATAGTCATATGAAAAAATGCTCTAAATCACCATTGATTAGAGAAATGCAAATCAAAACCACTCTAGGTACCACATCACACTTATTAAATTGGCTAATATGATGAAATAGGAAAATGATAAATGCTGGAGAAGATATGGGAAAACTGGAACACTAATGCATTGTTGGTAGAGTTGTGAATTAATCCAGCCATTCTGGAGAGCAATTAAGAACTATGCCCAAAAGGCTATAAAACCGTGCATACCCTTTGATCTAGCAATACTACTACTAGCTCTGTATCCTAAAGAGATCATAAAAACAGGAAAGGGACCCACACATACAAAAATATTTATAGCATCTCTTTTTATGGTGGCAAAGAAATGGAAATTGAGGAGATGCTCATCCATTGGGGAATGGCTGAACAAGTTGTGGTATATGAATTACTAGAGTACTATGGCGCTATGAGCAATGATAAGCAGACAGATTTCAGAAAAACCTGGAAAGACTTACATGAACTGATGTTGAGTGAAATGAACAGAACCAGGAGAACACTGTAAACAACCATAGCCACACTGTGTGATGACTGACTTTGTTAGACTTAGCTTTTCTCAGAAATGTAAGGATCTAAAACAGTTCCAAATGACTTGTGATGGAAAATGGCATCCATATCTGCAGATAGAAGCAGACTATTTGTTCTCCTTTTCTTCTGGGGTTCTGTTTCTTCCTTCTTGTGGTTCCTCCCATTGGTTCTAATTCTTCTTTACATCATGACTAATATGAAAATGTTTAATATAAACGTGTATCTAGGGTCTATATCAAATTGCACACTGCTTGATGAGGAAGGGAGAAGAGGGAAGGGAGAAATTTTAAAAATTCAAAATCTTATGGAAGTGAATGTTGAAAAGTAAAAAAAAATTATAAAAAATGTTGTTCGACTGAATCAATATTAATATCCTGTCCTCCATCAATTTTCATTTTTTCAACATCAAGAACTTGGAGTTATTTTAATTGTGCACACATCTCTTTGTCTAATTTTATTCTTTCTTCTAGTTTTATGTTAATTTTTACTTTTACTCTAACATGCTGGTTAATTGACTGCACCAAGATAGCCGAGTCAGAAGCTTGCCTAAAAAAGTCATTTCTTGTCTGTCAAAATATAATCTAATTTTGTTTTGAAGACTTGCATTTTTCAATGTCTTCTGACTCTCAAAGAAGGTAAAATATTCATGATATACTCTCATTTTATAACATCTTTCAGAGAAGGATGGTAGATAATTATGAGCAATATTGCTTCATAAAATGGCATTAAGCAATAAAGAAAACCTAATTTAAAAAAACTAAGCAAGAAACCCAATTAAGAAAAGTCATCCTAAACACTTTAATGAATAAAACTGGAAAGAAGACAAACAGATAGTCAAAATGTGGAAAATATGAGCAAAGATTTCTACAATA
Organism: Bettongia penicillata ogilbyi; assembly: GCA_023548195.1. Classification (NCBI taxonomy): domain Eukaryota; kingdom Metazoa; phylum Chordata; class Mammalia; order Diprotodontia; family Potoroidae; genus Bettongia; species Bettongia penicillata. The sequence continues at coordinate 1,809,147 of JAJHZJ010000106.1, read as the reverse complement.
AACTCTTTTTACCATGAAGGACATTTGGCTTGTCAACACATGAAAAACTACGTGAATGAAAAATGTCTTTTGTTCACATGATACTGTACAGTTTGGCAGACAACTTATCAGACTCATCTATCAGTATATGTAGCCCAGAAAAACACTGGTCAATGATTTGCCTCTAAAGTTGAACAAGAAAAGAGCAACTGGCTCTTTGAGTGGCCTCAAGCTTTCTCCTGAAACAAAGGCACACCTTTTTAAGATCATCTTGGGCTATGATTCACAGTACACTATCAGTTCTGAAGAAGTAAAGTTAAAAACTGTCCAAAAGGCAATGGAGGAACCTGGTGGCTCAATCAAGCCACAGCCCTTTCCAAAACAAGGAATGAAATAGAAGAAGCAGTGCAAATGATATCATCAAATAAATATGTGCTAAAAAACACAATGAGCTGGTCACACTGAGGTAATGAAGGATAAATGATAGACAGAGTGGTATCCTCAGGATGTCAGGAAAAGGTGAGAAAGGAAGGCCTCAGGATTTGGATAGACTCTTGCTGGGTAAAAAGTAGATACTAAACAAGGGAAGTGACTTATCCAAGATCACATAATTAATAATTAACATAGACAAGATTCAAACTCTGGTCCTGGGGTTTACAAACCCAATGTTCTTCCTATTATATATATACCACATTAGTCCTGGCATGAACTATCTAAACCTTGTGGGCTTTTCCTGCCTACGTCTGCCTATCTCTCAACACTTCACTTCACCTTCATCAGAGGAGGAAAAGTAGAAAGAGAAAAGGGCAAAAACATCAATGTAATTAAGCAAAATGGAGGTTAAATGTAATGACAGACTGTGTCCCAAAGAGCTCATTAAAAGAGGGAATGGATCTACATGTGCAAAACCATTTATAGCAGCCCTTTTTGTGGTGGAAAAATATTGAAAATTGAAGGGATGCCCATCAGTTGGAGAATGGCTGAACAAGCTATGGTATATGAATGTAATGGAATACTATTGTGCAATAAGAAATGATGAACAAGAGGACTTCAGAAAAACCTGGGAAGACTTGTACGAATTAATTCAAAGTAACATGAGCAGAACCAGAAAACATCAACACTGTATGATGATCAAATATGGATGACTTAGCTCTCCTCTGCAATGCAGTGATCCAAGACACCTATGAAGGACTCACGGAGGAAAACGCTATCCACACACAGAAAACTGATGGGCTCTGAATGCAGATCAAGGTATGCTTTTTTTCACTTAATTTTTTTTGTTTTTTTGTTTCTCTTGATCTGTTTTTTTTCTTCCACAATTGTGATTAATTTGGAAATATGTAAAAGTAATATCAAATTACCTACCTCTTTAGGAAGAGAGGAAGGAGAGAGAAAAATTTGGAACTCAAAAGTGTGTAAAAATGAATGCTAAAAATTATCAACAGGTAATTTGGAAAAAAATGCTATTTAATTTTTTTTAAATAAATGTAATGGCAGAAATGAGGGTGGGCTGGGGGATTATCTGTGAATTTCACCACTATGTACTATCATTTGTGTTAAGAGATCTTTAAACACCAATATCATTCCAGCAATGCTATACGTCTGTGAGTCCTAGTATGCCACGGACTCAGTAGAATTAAAACAGCAAAACAACCCAAAAGCAATAAAAAGACGTAGAACCAAGTAACCAGTCTTGGTCTGGAATAATTTCCCTCCTCTGCATGGAGGATCAGGGAATGCCAGCTGTAGGACACAGTACACACTTTCGGAGGAGGTCATTCTATTGGTCTATTTTGCTTAACTCTGTTTCTTTGTTACAACGGAGAGAGTTCAATGGTGAGACATAAAGGGTATCTAACAGGAAATGATTGTAGTGTAAAAAACAAAAGGCAAAAATAAAACTCAAACCATCCTGTGATCCTCTAATAAAGCTATCTCCAAATATATAGACACAGACATCCATATCTACATAGATACTTTGTTATTCGGTCATTTTTTCATTCTCATCCAACTCTTTGTGACCCCATTTGAAATTTTCTTGATAAAGATACTGGAGTGCTTTGCCATTTCCTTCTCCAGCTCATTTGACAGATAAGGAAACTGAGGCAAACAGGGTTACGTGACTTGCTCAGGATCACATAGCTAGTAAGTGTCTGAGGCCAGATGTGAATTCAAAGAGTCTTCCTGGTTCCAGGCCTAGCAAGCTATGTACTGCACCACCTAGCTGCCTATAGATAGATAAGATAGATAGACAGGCAGATAAATAGAGACATATAGATATGAAAAAAATACATATATATATATAGATAGATAGACAGATAGATAGATACAGATATAGATAAGATTGGAGCATCATAAGATGGGTTGAATTTTATTGATACCTTTTGTTTATATATATACACATATATATGCACTTATGAAGATCATAATATATTTATATTTATCACATAAATATTTATTAGTGTATATATAATATATATTTATTAGTGTAAGCAGGTTGAAACATGTTATTTGTGTGTACGAAATAGTATAAAGTCATGGATAAGGTTGGGTATGACTCAAAAAGCCTACAAGTCATTTATGTACCAAGAATGAAAGACAGGAGGACATATGTAGTGAATACAGCATCATCCCTGGAGTCAGGAGAATATGAGTTCAAATCCGGCCTCAGACACTTGATACTTTCTAGCTGTGTGACCTTGTCCAAGTCACTTAACCCCAATCGCTTCATTTCCCCTGAGTTTCTATCTCAGAGGTACTACATCTCCAGCATGCTAGTTCTATCCTTTGTGGAACAGTTACATGAGAATAAAATTACAGATCTAAAGCTAGAATATATCAATAGAGTTTAACTCCCTCATTTTACAGATGAGAAAACTGAGGCCCAAAGAGAATAAAAGATTCACTCAATGTCACACAGGTAGGACATGTCAGAGTCAAGATTTGAACCCAGGTTCTTGACTCCACAGATAGGGCTTTCTCCACTGAACCAGGCTGTCTCTCTAAGCCATGCATGGGTTTTCATATGCATTAGTAGAGGGAGTATGCACAATGATGAAATTACTATTCTCCAGAAGTACCAAAGAAAAGTGTAATACCCTCACCTCCCATTACCAGGGAACATTGTGTGGATTAGAAAAGGCTTTTTGTATGTGACTTGGCTATGTATCACAGACACCCATATGCACACCTTTTTCCAGGCTAAGGAGGAAATCACAACAAAAATACTTGGCAAGGTTGCCTCTGTGGTTTGGCACAATTCCACTTCAGCCCAATCAAGTTTTGACTACTGAAGTCTCCCCAGAGCCAAAGACAATGATCAATAAAACCTTTTTCAGTGGGAAGGCTGCCAACCCCATTCAGATGACTACTCCGTTCATTTAAAGGGTCTTCTCTCTGGGTCACGATGGCTTCAACATTGCTGACTTTACAGCCAATTCCACACCCAGGGACAGCTTGGAAGTCTGTGCAGTACCCCAGGGTTTCAGTTCCAAGTTCCTGTGAAAAAAGGTGAAGGTGGAGAAAAAGAAACAGTCAGGTGGAAGGAAATAATGGGTAGAAAATAATGTCAACTACTGCTCAACCTTACCTGAAAAATATAACCTAAATCAAGTTTCTGAATGAATGAGTTTCTACACAAGTAAGATTTTACAGCATTTCCTGTTAAATTGCCCATGTTAACTTTCAATGTTTACTGATCATATCATTCAGCCTGTTCCAACTGTCTCTGGCCAATGTCTTAGTGGAAACGTTACAATCAAGTTTAAGACGTCAGAGCCAAAAACAAAATCAATAGGACCTCCCGGCCAAAGAAATATATGTGGCTGAATCAATGCCAAGGCTAATTCTTATTTGCCAAAAATATCTTTTGCATTTAGCTGAATTTTACAGGGTTTTCTTCATTACTTTTGACAATTGGCAATACACTATGGTGGGCATGAGACACCTCTGACTTTACAAGGCATATCCCTGCTTATAAGGTGATGGTATTATGTAATGGATAGAAATAATGTTGGCTTTGAAAACTAGAAGAGCCAAGTTCAAATTCTAACTCTGATACACGCTGCCTGGGTGACCTCAAGTAAGTGATTTAACATCAGTACCCCAGGAAACTTTCTAAGACTGCATCCAAGCCACACCAAACACTAGCCAGGAACTCTTCAGCTCCATAGTGGAATAATATGATCACCGCACTTGGTTATATAATGTATTAGACATATAATAAAGGAGCCAGGAACCTTCACCTACCAAGGCACTGAGATGAAAGAAGAGAAGAGAGGTTGGGATATTTTATAACCTGTGTACCTACCTCTTTACAGTACTTAGTGACAGCCACACCCAAGGGATGCTCACTGCTGGCTTCAGCAGTGCCAACCACAGCCAGGACTTTCTTCAGTGGTAGGGAAACCGTGTCCCCTAGCAGCAGAACTCTCAGGACTTTGGGGACACCATAGGTGATGGTTCCAGTTTTGTCAAACATCACTGTCTTGATCTGTCAGAAATAAAGACAGTACTGGAGTTTTTAATAAAAGGAAAAATTGGGGAATCATTGTGGCAGAGGAGGAGAGCACTAATTTGGAATCAGGGCCCCAGGATTAAGCCCTGGCTCTGCCTCTTGTGATCTGTGTGATGTCTGTATGATCCTTCAGTGCTAGCTCTCAAATCTACAGATTGAGGAAATGAGGAGGGGTGGACTAGGATCCCTTCCAATTAGTTCCAAATCTACGACCAACTGTATGTAATCCTATGTTCCATTGCCAGACTTAAAGGGTTAGAAGGGCATTTGGGGGTCATATCATCCATTTCCTATCTCCTGATAGAACCAGCAATACCCAACTCATCTCAGATATTTAAATTTGCCATTTAAAAAGACCCACAAAGAAAAAGATTTTACACCTCTCTCTAAAACTAAATCTCACAACTAGAAATTTATTCCTATGTCTTCCCACCCAAGATAGGATGAAGCATAGGCAAGGTTGCCTAGGATACAACATAAAAGTAAAGCCCTGAGGGACACTCATGTGTCAACTTTTGTACATATACGTAATTCCAACACCAGAAAATTCTGTTACTTAGAGCATATATTTATTTTGTGATAAGCCAAGTTATGTGCTTCTGAAGTTCAAAGGTCTGGAGGCCCAGTAGCACACAAGAGGCAGAATGGTTTTCAAACCTTAATTGGGAGCACAAAAAGACCTCCATGGGGATTGCCCAGCATTTAGTGCTGCTGCTTAAATAAAAGTAGAAACAAAAACTGGTAGTTACCCTTCCTTTGTATGATAACACAGGGTCTAAGGTTGCCTAACCCTGGATTCAGGGGTCCCAGACTGACAGGATGAGAATGAGGATAGAAGTGGGGAGGTCTGATGAAAGGGAGAGTTTAAATACTAAAGAGTATTTGTTGTTTTGTGAGCTTGACCAGATCGCACAACCATGAAACTATCACCAGTGTTGCAGAGGGGACTTCCGTCTCAATGAACGGCAATATACAGGCATGACAAAATCTGTTTCTGAATTTCAGAGCTCTAAGGGACTTCTTGCCCAACCTGTACATGTACTTGAGCTGAGCCACTTAGCTGTCTCAATGACAAATTATGATTCTAGGATGGATGAGCTTTATCCTGACAATACCTGAGGATACACACCATTGTTTCTGGGGAGGACAAACAGCTGCCTCCTCAGAGAGTCCAATTCCCTCAAGGAAGACCCCCCTGAATCCAAATCCAGTTTTCTTTTAGCCCCTGATGAGGCGCAATGGGGAGAGTGAGCATATGTACCTTGTGTGCCATTTCGAGGGGCTTTCCTCCTTTGATGAGAATCCCATTTTGGGCAGCCACCCCTGTTCCAACCATTACTGCTGTTGGTGTAGCCAAGCCCAGAGAGCAAGGACAGGCGATACACAATACTGTGATGGATGTCTGGAATGCAAACCGAATGATCACTTCTGCCTGAGAGATGTTTTTGTTAGCACTCTGAAAAGTGAGAAAAGGAAAAAGGAGGTTGAGATGTAGGCAAGAAGGCTCACAGAATTCTGAAATTGAAAGAAAATATTAAAAGAGCAGACCCCTAATCTTGTTATGAGATGGGATTCAGGAAAATTGCATTCTCATTTTGACCTTTGACTGGGAAGTTTCAGGCAAATCATTTAATTGGTTCATAGCTCAGTTTTTCTCTCTACAAAAATTGAGTATCTTAAATAATTTCCCTCAAAGAAATATTGTGAGAGAAAACTTGTTAATAAAAGAATGCCACAACTCAAAAAAATGGATATGTATTTTTAAAAACCCAAAGTGCATCTACTAATAATTCATAATTTCACATACTCTTTTTCTGCTCTTTGTATCAAAAAGAGCTTATGTTCACATAAACTTTATGTTTCACATAAACCCTTTTGTCACATTCATCATAACAAAAAGTAAATTCTAATTTGAAAAATGGTAGATATCCATCCACTAATGCTTTATAGCAATATGAGTATCTTAACATGAATCACAAGTCCTTGGACTAAGTTGGCTTATTTTTCAGTGTTCTCAAAGAACTTCAGATTTATGATAATAAAGAAGTATTTTTTTTATATCAAGACCCAATTAAAAACAGCTTTCCTTGCAACACAATTACCTATCTCTATCCGTGCTTCATTAGATAAATATGAAATGTGAGCTTCATTTATAAAAACTGACAGGGATAAGGACAGAACTTGTGACTATTATTAGTACATGGAATTCCCAGAGAATGCATTTTGACACCTTCTCTGCAACCTACAGAGTTGCCTAGAACAGAGGAGTCTAACATGCAGCCCACTGGCCTCAACACTCTCAAGCGCAACCCAACCAGATGAAAATGAAATAGGGAAATATTTAACAAAATAAATAAAAAACACAATAAAATATAATGTTAAAATGTGGTTTTCTAAGTCAAGATAGAGCCAAAGAGATCCTTATGTACTACTTAGTGGCCACTATTTCTATCTGAGTTTGACTCCACTGGCCTAGAACACTAGGAAATTAAATGATATACCCAGCATCACACAGTTAGTACCTGGCACAGGAAGAACCTGAATCCAGGTCTTCTGGCCTTTAAGGCCAGCTCCCTAATCCACTATAACATACTGTCTCTGCTATGAACTGTAACAATTTATGGTTCTTGTACAAATAAAATTTTTGGTCTTTAATGTGTATTTAGATTTTTCTGCTTGACTTTCACACAAATAAAGACAGATTTTATTAACTAGAGAAATATTCATTGCTCACAGGTGAGCAGAGCTAATATAATGAAAATAACAATTCTACCTAAATTAATTTACTTATTTAGCACCATACCAATTGAACTACAAAAGAATTATTTTGTAGAGTTAGAAAAAAATGGTAACAAAATTCACCTGAAAGAACAAAAGGTCAAAAATATCAAGGGAATCAGTGAAAAAAAATGCAATTATATCTCAAACCAACTAAGTCACAATCACCAAAACAGTCTGGTACTGGCTAAGAAATAAGAGTTGTGGATCAAGGAAATAAATTAGGTACTCAATACACTGCAGTAAATGTCCATAGCAACCCAGTGTTTGATAAACCCAAAGATGCAAGTTCTGGTGACAAGAACCCAACATTTGATAAAAATTACTGAGAAAACTGGAAAGCAATTGCACAAAAACCAGAGAAAGACCAACATCTCATGCTGTATACCAAAATAAGGTCAAAATGGGTACATGGTTTAGACATAAAGGGTGAATCAGTCACATCATAAGTACCTATGGATAAGGGAAGTGTTTATGACCAAGCAAGAGAGAATCACAGGAAATAAAATGGATAATTTTGATTACATGAAATTAAAAAAGATTTTGCACAAACAAAACCAATGCAGCCAAAATTAAAAGGAAAGTGGAACGAGGGGGGAATTTATAGCAAGTTTTTCTGATTAAGACCTTTTTACTCAAATATATAGAGACATGAGCCAGATTTCTAAAAATAAGAGCCATCCCCCAATGTGATAAATGGTCAAAGAATAGTAAAGGAGTAGATAAAGTCATTAAAGATACCAACAGTCATGAAAATATCTTCTAAATCACTATTGATTAAAAGAATGCAAAATAAAACAACTTTGAGGTACCCCCTCACACGTGTCAGATTGACTAACATAAAAAGAGAATAATAAATGCTGGAGGGGATGTGGAAAAATGGGTATACTAATGTACTGTGGTGGAGTTATAAACTAGTACAACTGTTCTGGAGAACAATTTGGGATTATTCCCAAAGGGTTATAAAATTGTGCATCACTTTGACCCAGCAATACCACTTCTAGGTCTGTATCCCAAAGAGATACAAGAAAAGGGAAAAGGACCTATTTATACAAAAATATTTATAGCAGCTCCTTTTGCAGTAGCAAAAAAATTAGAAACTAAGGGGATTGCTCATCAATTGGGAAATGGCTGAACAAATTGTGGTATTCAATTGTGGAATACTATGTGCTGTAAGAAATGACAAGCAGGATGGTTTCAGAAAAACTTTGGAAGACTTATATGAACGGATATAGAGAAGTGAGCAGAAGCAGGAGAATGCTATCCATAGTCAAAGCAACATTATAAGGATGGTCAACTGTGGAAGACTCAGTTACTCTGATCAAGACAATGAACCAAGATAATTCCAAAGGACCCAGGATGAAAAATGCTATTTCTCTCCAGAAGGAGACCTGATGATCTGAGTGCAAACTGAAACATACTTTTTCCACTTTCTTTATTTTTCTTGCTAGTTTTTTGTTTGTTAGGGATTTTTGCTTTTTCTCCCCCAACATGAGTAATATAGAAATATGTTCTGCATGACTTCACATATATAACTGCTTGCCTTTTCAACGGATGGGTGAGGGGTGGGGAGGAAGAAATTTTGGAACTCAAAATTTTTAGAAATGTGTAAAAAAATGTTTAAACTAAATTAAATATTTGTTTCTGTAGGGTTTTTAAGTCTGTAATTTTAAAAATCAAGCAGAAGGGTTCAGATAGTTCTTAAACCATTCTAGCCAGTAACATCAAAATCCAATGGCCCATACCTCCTTGGTACAAATCCACATTCAAGCTACTAGGATCCTACAACACCCTAGAAACAATTCTCACAGAGCAAGGTTATAGGAATATATAGTACCTCATTTGTTAGCTTCTCCATGATTTTGCCGTTAAAA